>CM021781.1:10179984-10205560 GCA_011076525.1 Nettapus auritus | reverse complement strand
GGGCTTCGCGCCACAGCTCGGCGAGCTTCGGCCCGGTGCTGCTGGGGCTGCACGGTGCCCGTCCCCGCAGTGACTGATTCCCGCCTTCCCTCAAGTACGGCGCGTTTCAAGTACCGCCCGTGGTGGGAGATGTGCCCCCCGTAAGGCAGACGCGGAGCGTTGCTGGCTTCGCACCCGGGGCTCCGCCGTGTCGTGCTGTGGAGCAGCATCGCGTCGCCCCTGCGGGGCAGTTGGTCGTGCAGACCCTCCTCTGGGGCCGCCGTCCCCAGGTGTGTTAGTACCAGTCCTGTGCTGCATCACACCGCTGGTGACACGCGCTTTGGAAGTGAGAAAGGTCACGGGTTCTTACGCTCTGCCCGACACCGCGGACTGCCTAAAAGCTGCCGTATTTTTTATGGAATTAAAAAGCAATATTCAATACGACTGCGTTGCCCGAGTGGCCGGAACCAATAATACCAATAGCATGCTAAAAAGGCACGGCATGACCTCCGGTTCACAGGCTATCTCTGATTATCTACTTAATGGATATACAAACACGAGAAGACGTCCAACCCTTGCTACCAAAACACAAGGAGAGTAACAGAATGTAAACACAAAGCTGCTAATGTACACACTGACACATGAATGACATTTACATTGTTCAGAATAAAATCCAGGGTATCCTTGAATAATGAGCAACAGAAAAAACGCTACAGCAAAGTAATCTTTACAATCAACGGCGGACTCATTCGAAACGAGTTTTTTCATTAAAAAAAATGGTGCAGCTAATAATAAAGTCTTTTAACCTGTATTTTGTTATAGGTGACAGGTGAACAAATCACAGGTCTTGAGTTTCTCTACCCTGCCTCTCTTGGTAACGTCATCTCCAGTACCATCTGCTACCTACCAGACAAACAGACCAACCACATAATGAGGTACCAGCTTCCACCCAGCTACCGTGACTAAATCAGAACAAAAGATTCAACGCCTCCTTCAACAAAGGAACACAAGTCTAAGCTGTCTTTGCTAATTGCTGGGTTTCAGGTTGTCTGTTACAGATTTAAAGTGAGCTACAAACTTCCATCAGATACTTAGAGCTGTTGGATAAAGGTACTAAGAATAAAAGATAAATGGAAGCAAAAGGTAAGAGAGAAGAAGAAAGCTTAGAAAATAAGTAACTACTTATGGTAATTTAAAGGCTGTGGAATAATCTAAACATGAAAGACCAGGGGGCAGAGTGATTGATATCTCATATGTTTTTGATGCCCCTACGGTTATTAGACTGCAATATATGGGAACATACAATAAACTATGAATTAAAATGTAATTGTAGCTTCAGGCATCTTCTTCATTGTCTGCTGTGGTGTTATGTCTTCATGCACCGTGATTGACAAGGTGTAATTAATCATCTTACTCAGTTGTAAATATGGGCACCCTTCACAGTAGGCATCAGGAAGTGTGTACCAGCAAAGGAAGCAATAGTTGACGCTGATATACCATTAAATCAAAATCAGAACGCTTATATGTTCAGAAATGTGTGTTTGGTGTGATGCTGTTATCATTTATTTCTAAAATACTGTACCAACAGATTTACTTGATTTGCAAGTTAACTACAACATTAACTGGTTTTATTTATTTTGTCTCTTCTTCATTTTTATAGGCAATGATGTTGTTCTCCTAAAATGTGAGACAGTTTGCTTCTTGTCAGCAAGTGGAGCTCAGCTCAGCTCCTCATCTCCCTGAGCTGCTGGAGACAGACTAGCAGGCTTCAGCTTTACTTGCTCGATAGACTGACTGGAAATGATGCTGGGAAATGATTGCTCCATTCATATATCACTTTTTGCGCTTCTTGTACACCGAGTGAGACACTTTTAAAGCGAAAGAAAATAATAAAATACGCTTATTAAGAAACACCGTTCAGTTTAAAAATAGGACATTTCTTGTCACAGATGCTGTCCCCAAACTGGAAATGAGCGTATTTATAAAGATGTTTTTAGCATTCCAGGGTAAGAAATGTTTAATATCTGTTTCTTTTTCTAAATGATTGCTATCCTTACCCAGTAAGCGCAAAAATGGTGTGTGAGTCACAGGAAATTTAAGTGGTTTGTCTTGGGAAAATTTGGTGGTATGCATTTTTTTGACGCACATAGAGCTGTTGAATGAATAATTAGCAACCTATTTAATGTCCTTTGCTTTAAAGCTGTTGAGTACATTTGCTGTTTAAAAAATGTCTTTCAAAGCTGTTAAATATGTAACAAAAAGAGGTTGCTATCACCATTCTGACACGAACAAAGCCATACAGTGAGCTGCCCGAGGTACCTCCAGCATGGCATTAATTACAAACACAATAAAAAAAGAAAATTCGCAAAGTTCTCAAATTCCGTTTCTTTGCAGTATCAGCTGATGAATGTTTTATAAAAACATAGAGGAAAAATCTCAGTCCAGGCATTAGCCGTTAATTATGACCTAAGCCAAGCACTTGGGGGAGAGCAGGGAATCTGCTGGATCTGTAATTTCACCAGTGAGCCCTGGTGAGATCTCTGTCTGCCTCAGAAGCAAACCGAGCTTAAAACAGGAACACACTTTCAAGAAGATGATCGGCTAAGAATGTGCTTTATTTTGATTTGAAAAACTGTCAATCATAGGTAAAAAAGAGCAAATGATGTTTCTATACAATACAAGCTAATTGTTTTTGTCTGATAAACCAAGAATATGCAGGAAAAAATAAATAATAAAGTGTAAAATGAAAACGTTCTGAATGTTTTGCCCAGATGTTGTGTAGGGATTGTTTGTCGCTGGTACAAGCAGTAGATTTCAGAAAAATATGCCAGCATGTATCTATACGTGTGAGAGAGAAATAAGATAGCCAGAATCTTACACAGTTCAGTTTATATAGCCACAGCTATTTAAACAATTCCAAAACTGCCTCTACGGTGTTAGAGAGGGAGGGAAATCTTCAGCCACATGATCTTCTCTCCAGAGCCCTGTTAAATCCACTGAACTTAAAACAGAACAAGAAGTGTGAAATATGGGTTTGAACATGTTATGTCAGAAATGTAAAGGTTGGAAGCCTTTTTAGTAACTGGTATTAATATTGTATTAAATGTTATGAAAAGGTAGGTGCTGGAGAGAAGGGCTGGGCTCATGTGCAATTTTGTCAAGGTTTTTATCTGTGATTATGATTCCAGATGTATCTATTCCCCGAGGAGAAAAATGAAGTAAAGTTGGCATGTGACATGTGTTTTAAGGTGTTTGGCACAGTTTCCCAAAGTGATGACAAAACGTTCATTTTTATTACTGTGAATTGGTAAAGAAAATATGATTCTGAAGGTCAGTGGCTGTGTGTTCAAGATAGCTGGGGAGAGTTAGTTGGGAACATGGATTTTTGGTGGTGTGTTTAGATTTAATTGCCTGACTCCAGCTTCTACCGTAGTAAATAATAATTTGAATAGAGTATTTTTTACAAAATATGAGTTTTTGATTACTGCTAATCCAATAAAATTCATGCACAGAATATGGTAAAGATTGCAAAAATGTCTCTTTTGAATCCGGTGGTGTAGCTGCTTCTTACTGGTTTGGTTTTAATCTAATTTATAGTGACTAATCTGGTGCTGTACAGTTGAGAGCTGAAATAACTGCAGTAAGGCTCTTTGTCTCGGAACAGTTGTTGGAGTAAATGGATGGATTTTTATTTTTTTTTAAACAAAGCGGTGAAGGTAGCTTCGTTGGTGAGAACTGTTTTGTCTAAATGCACGTTAAGACTTCAGAGGAGAAAGTTCTATGATTACCCAGCTCCCCTTCTCTTCCCTGCAAAACCCTTCTGCGAGTAACAGAATCAGTAATTCCATGCTGACAGCAGGGCACCCAGGGCTACATTACCAGGCAAACACTCACTCATAAACATTTTACAAGTTCAATACCAACCAATCCTGGCGGTCCGGGAGGCTGCCCTGATTGGGTATAGCGTGCATTTGGTAAACACGGCTACATAACAAAAATAAGGTTTGTACAGAAAGAGTCCAACTGTATTGCCTCTGCGGAATAATCAGAGCCGAAGAATATGATTAATTCCATATTTTATAAGCAAACTTCCCCGGCTCTGTGTCCATCTGCAAATATTCAGAGTGATGTGCTCGATACATTCCTTTCTGTTCTACAACCGCACTTCTTTGTGAATTTAACCACATCAGAAAGCACTTCGGATTTCTAACACAAATATTAGATGCATTTAATGTAAGGAAGCTTCCTTTATTGGAGGTGATTGGGAACATTTTGTATTTTATAGGTATATTTAAGAGGTTAGCGGTAGGGGGGAATCGTCTGTGGAAAATCTGTCTACAGCTGAAATTTTTAGGTGCAGAAGTGTTGCTGAAATGCCTAAACACATTCACATTCTTTTATTAAGTAGCTCACAGGAGCACCCTGTCAGATACCAGATACTTCTTTATTATTTTTTTAAGTTGAATAGTGTTGATTTCAGTGGGATGTGCTCGTTTTCATTCTTCTGTGTGCAATTAGAAGATTTGCATTCTCAAGGGCTTTACTGTTTATCTACAATCTTATTTTCTTTTGTATAATCTTCTGCATCTTTATTTATCCTCAGTGCATGCATGAGAAGCATAAAGCTACTCATTTCTAGTAAATTATTGATATGATTTACAAGTTTTCACAGATTAATTTTCAATGGGGTAGTTTTTCTGGAGTATAAAATAGCCATAATTAAAGAATGCCAAAGGTTTAAGTATTTTATAGTACAATTTAGAAGTCCATTTTTGAAGTCCTTGTTTTTATATTTTAGATTTAGAATCCTATTTATATTTCAGTGTAAGAAAAAATGATATGGAGTGTCTGAAAATCAGAACTCTGCTATTTCTCAGATATTGAAATGTGCCTGCCTAACGAGAGCAGAAGACTCACTCCCTGGATTTATTTAAAAGCAGTACTCTTACATATTCATAAATTAAAATGGCAGTTTTCAATGAGATACTTATTACTATTTTACTTGTTATTTGCAAGATACCTGACCATTTAATATTTGTCCTTTATTTCTCTGAGCTGATCTAATTGCACCTCTCTATTTTGCATTTATTTCTCTTTGCAAACACTACATTATTCACTCTCTCCTGTGCTTATTAAACAGTGCCACCTGCACCAAATGAAACAAAGCTTCTCCATCAATCTATCCCAGCTAAAGCACCCTGACTATATATTATAATTAATTGAAGCTCAATTGAACACTTGAGTCTGAACTAGATACAGTAACCTGAAAAAAAAAGAAAAAAAAAAAACGTTAAAAAATTAGGATGTACTTTAAAGAAATCTTTTAAATGAAAATGTTCACTCCAAACTGAGAACCTAACCTTGTACCAAGCACTCTTCATCATCTCTGCACAGTACCTCAAGTAGCAATTAGCAGGTCCTTTAATTAATTAACTATTCCCTGTACATCACAGGGATTTTTGTGGCACTAACGTCATCCTTCATAAGTGAATACCAAATCCAGTCAATATTTTGTCACTATAAATCCTTATCTGGACTACCCGAATGCCCACCGCATGTCTCTGCAAAAATGACTTGAAAACACAGCACGCAGGTATGGAAAGCAGATGCAAACTTTGCAGGACTAGCCTGGGCAATTAGAAGAGATACAGCTGAAAGGGGAGGTAAACGCGGGGCACCTCACGTGTAAGCGCTCGCCGGCAGAAGAAATCAGCTAAGACACAAAGTGAAATCGAAATGATGAAATCTTGCAAATATAGCTAAGTAAAATAATTGTACAAAAAAGCTGAATGTGTATTCAGAGGGCTGTGGGCTCTGCTCACTGTGCTGCTTATCTTTACCACTGTCTGCTCTCAGACAAGAACAGATTAATTAAGTGGCAGGTCAGACACAAGGAGGTGAAAGGGCATTTCCAACCAATCGCTGACATTTCACCAATTTTATACTTTGCAAACTTTTTATGTAAGTATAGATGTGGCCGGTTGTTTCAATGCAGTTCTCATTGGAGAAATCCTAAGTGGCTTTAAGGGAATTAACCCCCGACAATGAGATACGAGGTATTGCTGGTTTTACAATTTACAAAAGATGCGGTATGTAAATTTGTTTATATAAATATGTATAAGATACATGACTAGGAGGCTACGTGTGTGTGTGTGAACGAACATATGTGTGTATATCCAGCTCGCTGTTTGTAGCTTCAGACACAGACATATGTTATCATTTCTTAGAGGCAAATATCTGCAGAAATAATTCTTTGTGTTCGGTAGTTTTCTTTAATGTGTAGTAAGTTTATCTTAACCGATCTCTGTGTTCAGGGAAGATCTTGTGAATTTATGCAATGTACAGCATAATGAAATCAAATAAAGTATGCCTTGTGATTTTGCAAGAATTATTCATCAGCATTTTCTTTCAATGCATGCAATATTTTGAATTAGGGAACAAACTTGATAATTAAAAAATAAAAATATTTGTCTATGGTGGACTTGAAGAAATAGACACTGGAAATATCAAGTAAGAAAAAGGAATAATTATTCATGTAATTTGGGATTTTTGCCAAATGACAATATAATAAGAAAACATTTAATTGGGAGTACTCACGAGAAGTAATATTTATTCCACTACCAAAAGACAGTAGCTGCCCCCCCATAGGATTTGCTATTTTGTAAGAGTAGCAGAAATTTCCATTTTTACCTCATGGATTCTCTTAAATCACTGTTACTGCAACTCCAATTAAAAAAATTCTGGCATGCTCAAAGCGTTAGGTAAAATGCAAAGGTCAATGGACAAGCTATGATTGTATCTCTGCTTTTGCTGTATAAATCTGGTCTTATCAATAATTCACTATTCACGTTCTACAAAGACTACGTGTTTACATTTCTGAATTAGCATTTAAATTTTAACAAAGGTAATTAACAAGGGGAAATACTAATCTCTGCACTTGGAGTCCTTATGTCATCATTTACTACACATTTTTTCCAATAGATTTGGCAAATGAATACTGTTTTGATACATCAATCTCAAACAAAGGTGGACTCTGATGCAATTTTTCACTGTTCATTCCCCTGAATCTTTTGGGATATAAAGAATCGTGAACAAATACTTAACAGTCTGATCAATAATCATTGACCGTTTGGAGCCCCTCGTACCCTAACAAGCACAGCTTGATCATGTATATTTGATCATTGTAAAATTTCAAAGCACCTTGATACAGCAGAGCAAGTCTTTCCAGGGTATCTTGTTGTTGTTCCACAAAGTACATATTTCCCATGATTTAGCTTCCCCATTAATGGAAACTTACTGCAAGTATCTGATGAAGCACAAGACCGTTAATTTCAGTGTTACATATCCCCAGCTTTTCTATCAATGTCAAGTAGAAAATACAAGCCTAACATTTAGGAGAGGGAACTCTGGATGTGCCTATGGATTCAATGGACCCCAGAGTGCAAATCTAAAAAGCCCCATCGTTATAAATCTTGCATTCCTGTTAAGTGTTGGCATGCACATTACGCTGAGGTGCGTTACGTTTATTTTAGGGGAAATATTGTAGTAAAGACCTTTCCCTTGATATATTGTGAAATATATGCTCACATATTTATAAATTTAAAAAATAAATATGCAAGCTCGCAGCCGTGCTAGCCCTTATTAATACCATGTAAAGAGATAAAGATCTCAGTAAAATTACTTCTAGTGAAAAATGTCTTAGCAGAACTTTATTATTGTTTGCAGTTCCACTGCCAGTGTTCTTCATACAGGAATTCCAGATTATCATTAAAATACAACGTCGATGCTACATTTGTATAGCTGCCTTTTCTGCTTATAATCATAATGTTTATTCTAACTTTCTGGGCTTATTATTTTCGACAGATATCAGTTTAATTAGCTTAAGCTGTCATACTCTAATAAATACAGACGGGTTGCCTGGTTCGGGAGGAGGAAGGTGGCTGCACATTTCAGAAGCACAGACAGTTCATGCTTTGTACATTATCATGTAAACAGCAAAAGGACAAAAATAATTACCTGGTAAACTTTCCATTTCTGACACTCCCCTATATTCTTTCTGACCAATTTTTCTATAGAAAATCCATTCAGATTAAGCGAGTCCTCTAAATATCTGCAGCATCTGCTGGTTCAGACACCTTCCTTTATGCAGAGTACCATTTTCATATGATAATACATGTAATATGATATAGAATGACAGAATGCATGACAGTTGCCCATAATACATAGAAAGTCACTCAAAGGACAGAAGCGACATTTGGATAATTAGCATCCATTGGGCAGTCAATCATGCGAATAGAAAAAACTGAACAAAACCCACAATGGAGTTAGAAAACAAAAGGGACCCTAGCCAGTCTCAGGATTAACTGCTCTAAAGCGATCTAAATGCTTTTGTATCTAAAGAACTGAGGCTCCCAGGGCTGCCCTGTTCCCCTCTAGATACCCAGGGAACTAATTGTGGCGATCAAAGTTAAAGCATTCTCTCTTCTTTATAGACTGTTAAATACACAGAAAAATTATTTCTCCATTCGTGTTCATTAAACTATTTTAAAGTTAAAAAACTGATGCCATGTTCTTTTGCCAAGTGAAATGAGCTAGAGCATTGAGATTGTCCTGCTTTTATGGGAGCACAACAGCCCGTTTAATTTAAAGTCTGCCTTTGTTTGATTAATATTATTTTGCTGGTGTCCTGTCTGCTATCTCTTTCTTTTTGGATAACGAAGGCAATTGTCATTAAAAAGTCTCGTGTGAGAAAAACCCGAAAACAGTTAGGAATGACAATAATAATAACAAAGCCCATTAACAAAATTAAGCAGGAAAGGTCTCATCATTTCTTAGTAACTGCCCTTTTATTAAATAAAATGCTTTTCCATTCAATATATGCGGCTCAGATTATTTCCTTTCCCCAGATTAGCTGAAGATGAGGGCAGCCTCCTTTAAAGCTCCATCTAACAGAAGAGAGAGAGAAAGACATACAGAGAGAGCCCCAGGATGTGGAAAGTCATGAAAATACCTACCCTGGAGACAGTATTCCCATAGGATCCTTTTCATACAAATTCCAACTTGCCTAATGCCCTTAATGAATGAAATAAAGAGAGAATTCAGAAAGGCCCATGCTGATGGCTCCTGCTGGAGAGTGTGTGGTTTGAGGCATAGCTGCAGCAGTTCTGGGAGGGAAGCGGCTCCGGTCCCCATCAGCCAAGCAGACAGGAATCACTGGGGCGAAATCTTCCCCTCTCACACATTTGCAATTGACTTGAAATAACATCACGACACCTTTGGATAATTGACGCCTTCTTACCTTTCGTTGTCCTTTGTAATTAATATTTGTAGATCTAGAGGTTTCTCCCAGCCACAGATAACAGGAAGGTGGAAGGGGTGGGGAGAGAGAGTGTGTGTGCGTGCGTGTGTGTGCGTGAGTGTGAGCGAGAGAGAGGGGGAGAGAGAGGGAAAGGGAAGGAGAGAGGCTTTGGTTGTGCGTCTGGGGGGAATGGCGCGCTCCCGTATTGCTCTGAGTGTGTATTTGGGGCTTTGTAAACCTCGAGAGCTCTAAAGGCGAGATGGAAAGTGAGAAGTGTGACGAGCTGGATCTCCCCTGCCGGTCGTTACAGGGCTTCAGCAGCGGTGACCCTCAACCCTTTTGCTCTGTGTCAGCCACAACTTGAGTCCCCTTGCCCTGCTGCTGTGCCAGCATCAAAATGTGGGGAAGGAAAAAGGGACAGCAGAGGTAAGGAGGCAGAGAGAGATTGAGATCAGGGCTTTTCGCCCAGTCAAATGGGCCTCCGGTGACAAATCAATCACGGCCTGTTCAAACCAATGATGCTGCCAGTCTCCAGCTCGCCAACCCCTCCACAACCTCCCCCAGCTCTTCCTGGCTCCCGTACATGACACTCAGCTGATGGCTGGGGCTCCAGTCAGAGCAGGGCTGCTTTTTACAGGTTGATTTGGTCATTAGCATCGCTCCTGCTCCATCTCCCTCTTGCTCGGTCCTCACCTACCATCCATTTATTTATCAAATATTGAAAAGTGGTATTAGAAGGGGGGTTATGGCACACGCAACACTTGTAAATACGTTCATATATTGCCTCGTTAAAAGTACCTAGATTTATTTGCTCATTTCATTTTATACACTTAGGGGTAGCTACCTGTTTAAATGGAATTAGCAGATCTGAGCAGTGTGACCAGGAACAAAGGCAGTAGGCCTCAGCAGCTCCTCGGTGCACCTCCTCCCTCCCTTGATTTGTTTTACACTAGTACAACTGCCTTCAGTATTTTTTCAGTACACACATAGGACATGAATTATTATTATTATTATTTGGCATTTGCTAAAATACAATTTTAAGTCCCTTTTAAATCCATGAGGCATATCCTCAGCTGGCACAAATCTGTATTGCCACTGAAATTTCCTAATTCAGGGAGTGTATGGTGATGAAACACTAAATTCGGTAGAGCGACAAACAAAAAATACTTCTAAATCATAATAAATAGTTCTTTCCATAATGCCTTTCAGATGGTTAAAACAAGAAACAGTAATAGAAGAAGAGCACTTAAAAAGTTTAGGAAGAACAAAGTATCTTTTGCTGGCTTTGTGATCTTAGGGCCTGCACCCTCCTTCCTGCCTTTTCTCTCCCCCTGGCCCCCAGTCCCTAATACCATGGGGAAAAAAGTCAAAACAGGGTCTCAGCAGAGTGCATATAGCTCTTAGTTCTCTCTAACCTTAATCCCTGGAATAAAATCCTCCCACGGACAAAGCATAATAATAATAATTGCACGTTAAGAATAAGGCAAAGCCCCTCTCCTGTCTGTAGTGGCAACCTCTTAGTTTAGAGGTCTCTCACGTGGAAGTCAGGGGTGCCAGCCTATGTTTGTATTAACCAATTTACACGCTGGCCAGCGAGAGCGACCGGCCAGCCTGACATCCTGCAGCGGGAAGGAATGGTGATGGAGACGTGTAGAATGGAGCTGAGCTCGGGTGGGCTCTGTGAAGACAGCTTGGGCAAGAAACAGCAGCATGAAAAATACAGCACAATATACTAAAAATGTCTCCCTGTCTCCTTTCTAATATGACTGAACTCGGAGAAACTGAAGTGAAGTGCATTGCAGATAGCAGTGTGGGGTGCTGAACAGCCTGTAGCTGGAGAGTGCTTCGGTCTTTATCTTCAAAGCTGTCCTGTCAAATACAAGGTCTTTTAAACATCAGAGGGATAAAGTTTCTGATTCTGAAGGGTTCGTTTTCCTCTTGCTTTTCCTCAGTCAGAAGTTAAGCCCATACGACCCCCACAGTAAGCTGGCTCCGGGATTGCTGCCCTGCTACTTGCCCCATGATTTGGGGACGCTTGTGCAGAGCAATCTTGATTTGCTCACTGTTTGTTGGGTTCAGTTTTGTTCATGTTAGTTCTTTCTTCCATCTTACACGTCTTGAGGCTTTTGCTGTGTGGCAGTGAATTGAATCTTGTGAACTTAAAGGAAAATTGTGGCTGGGACTTGGAGAATATTCATCTGTTGCAGAAAATGCTGAAGTCTAAACGTGTGAGAATTGAACTAATGAGTTTTTTTCCTCATCTCAGTCCCTCAGTCTCTTTTTTAGCTACACCTTAATTGCAGTGTTTCCTGAAAACATAATCCTAAAAATTTTAAAATGTATGTCTTCATTTCATTGCTTGCAGTTCCTTCTACTGACATAATATAAAAAATTAAGATGATTTACAAAATAATGTGTCTTTCTGTCATCTTACTGTCAATAAATAAGTAGTGCACCTAAATCTAGTTGATATCTAAAATGAAAATTCATTACATTTCTGGAAACTCAAACTATCAGCTCCATGCATTTTAATTAGATTGTCTGTTTTTGCATTTATTACTAATACAGTCCTCTTAACTATGATTTATTTGTTAAACAAAGTGCCATAATCCGTCACTTATTCATCTTAATTTCAGCAAAATTAAAGTAGTCGCTGTTATATTACACCTAATTGCACTTGCAATGAAAAGAACGGAGATGTTAATCAAAATAAATTGAAGATAAACAATAAAATCATTAAATCTTTGCTGCAGTAAGTGTAACTAATCAGTTTTGACTTGAAGCGACCGAACACAAATAATGAATCTGTCAGTGAAGACGCGCTCATTAAATACAGCCTAGTCCGCTAGGGTCCTGCAGGCAGCCCGCAACGCACAGCCCGGCAACCCTCTAGTGCCTCGCTGCTATTAGGGGAAAGCGAGGCAGAAGGAGGGAATTGTACACCATTTCCAGGACTGAATGGATCTATATATTGCAGTTTGATTAAGCGAAAATGCAAATGCCACAGGTACACCGTAACCCCTGTAAATGCCGTGTCAGCAGCAGCGATAGACTCTTTCATTCGGTAACCAGCAGGTCAGACGTTAGAAGGGGGGAAAGGAAAAAAAGAGAAATGCAGAGATAGGGAGGATTCGGTTTTAAAAGTTATGGAAGTATCAGTTTTGTAGCAGGCAGTCACTGAAGCTGGTATTGCATTAAATAGATCCGTTTTGCACTAGCAGAAGGATTTCAGTCCTCTGCTATATCCGCAGAGCAGGGACAATGCTTGGATTAGTGACAGGAGCTGTTCTTACACTAATTGTCTTTCCACCATTTGCCACTTCTGACCTTACTAGCTTATTGCAAGCGATGAAATGGGAACTCCAGTTATTTCCAAATATGTTGGTACGCTGGCGAGCAGTGCTGCATCTCGGCAGCCTGGTGAGATGAGCTAGAGCAATCAACACTTTCCACTTCAGCTTCTAAATTGTTTACTTAATTATTTCAGCTTCCCCAATGGAGTATTTGTTCGTAATCATTGGTTAGCATGAATTTAAACGGCAAGAAGCAATTTTTCTTAAAATAGTTTTCGTGGTACCTCTTCCTCTGATATGAGACAGCAGCTAAGTGCAGACATGAAATCCAAGGAGCGGGCCCGATTCTGTGCTCCTGAGTTAGGTTTACGTGGACTGAGCCACATAATTATTTTCTGAGCAGCATCACCAGTTTCTAAACTGCAGGTAACTGTTGTTCTTCCATGTGGGGGTTGTTTTGTTGTTGTTGTTTGCTTGTTTTTTAATTTTCCTTTCTGTGTTGCATCAGTCATTTTGCTCATTTACAAATCTTACTGGTCTTAGTCTTAATCTTTTACTGAACAACTTAATTCAGCTTAAAATGTTGACCAGCACAAAGGATGTCTGCCTGGTTTTGGAATCATAGCATAACCAATCAACATTTTATCATTCTATTTCTTTTTGCTGCATTTTAAACAGCATCCAGCCCAAATGTTACAGCGATAGTCTAACAGTTAATGTGCTGTGGTTGAAGCATACCAGAGAATTACACATTTTTTTACTTTACTTTTTATTATCTATGGATAAGAAACACACAAGCTAACCCATTGCCCTCTGAGCAGGAGGCTAATAGAGCTCAGTTTCTTCTTTCCTTCTCTCTCTGTATTTATAGGTAATATTTGGGTCATACTGAGGGAGAATGACCATGGGATAACACGGTTCCGCAGCCTGAACTCAGGGCTGGGTGAGGACTAAGCAAGTTTTCTACCTCTGCTTTTCTCATGCCGATGTGATTTGCTTTCTGTGGATAGTTAACCTTGTTTGTTTGTTGTTTGGAAAACTTCTACATGATGGACCTTACAGTTAGTTTCTGTTCTGCGTCTTTCCAGCATTTATAATGCTTAACCTGGGACCGAACATTTTTCAAGGCACTCATTCAGAATGATTTATGTGGGCTCTGCTAATTCAGTGGCAGGTGGGCAATTCTAGAAATTAAATAATGCCTGATTTTCAGTGATATAACTATAAGCACTTAACAGAAGTAGTAAATATTACTATCCCTAATTTACAGAAAAGGTAATAAAAATACAGACTGCAAAGTGGATGGCAGGAATAGGACCAGGTAATGATAAAAAATTAACAAAAGGATGGACCTGATCCTGCATTGCTTCGTTTCTGACTCCTACTGACTTCAGTCACAATCTATCTTGAATGAAAATGATGCAGGGCTCAGGAACTGTATAGGGGCCTGTGTAAAGTTAATCTGAGAATCTTATTCTAGTTGCTTTCAGCAGGTCTCTAAAAAAAATTCACCAATACAAGTGGCACTAATTGGACCCCATGTTGGGAGACTTTGCAGAGGAGCTTAGGATTGAAAGGGCCTTGGAAACTGAACTCCCTCTCCTATCTAGATATGGCTCCTGGAGGTCACAGTTAAAGCACTCCAGGGGGGCAATGCAGAAGAAGGCTGCTTTTTCTTTACTTGTGCTTTACATTTCCTACAGCTAGAATACTCCAATATTCAGGTGTCTTCATATATCACTCTCTGCTTGCTCTGTATTTTAACTACATTGTGTTTTTCTTTTTTTTTTTTTTTCCTCTTCCCCCAGATGTAAAGGGTTTTAGACTTTGTTCAAGCAAAATTTTTTCCAGACATAGGCATTGATCATACACGCTTATGAACCTGAACGTGCAGGATGTGCATAGTAATTAAGAATGAGGACAACCAGCAGAATCGCAAAGATTCATGTTCCCTTTAGCCTCATTCCAAACAGCAGTTGATGGCTAGGTATCTAAGAGGTTGCAAGGAGACAAAGTGAAATTTTAGTCTGTATAGGAGGATACAGGTTTGGAATAAATAAGTAGATCCGACAGTTGGCAATATAGGGATGATAGCTGAATCTGCTTGATAATGAGATTACACCAAAATAACATTTAGTTAGATGAGGAAGAAGGCAGCAAGCATAGGTTTGCTACATACCAGCTGAAAGCTGGAGAAGTGAAGAAGTGATTAGAGATGCAACAGAAGAACCAAGGACTGGGTCATGGAAATTAAGGACAAGATGTCAAAAATGAGAACTCAGTTAACCATTCTCAGTGACGAAATGTAAAGGAGGATGAAACTGGAATAGCAATTCTCTGCTTTAACAAAGCAATTAATAAACTACTGGATTTCCTATTGCCTTTTCCATTTTTTCACGATTCATGACTTAATCAAATTTCAGTTAGTGGAGGCAATTTGGCAATCTCATTGTGTCACTTTCCACAAAGATGTGAAATTTGAACTAGCAATGTTAAAAAGTTGAAACGCTGCAAAACAGTAAGTCCTCCCCTCAGATCAAGCCCGAGAATCCTGAAGTGCTTTAGGAGCTTTAAGGACTGATCATGAACTAAGTAATATGGAACAACTGGTGGGGAAATTCTCTTTACTGCTTTACTCATACCATCCTTGGGTGTCTTTCCAACAGCTTTTGTTTATCTTGTGGATCACTTAAGTCCATGCAAAACCGTCAGCATATTATCGGCTCACTTCAAAAACCCATCATTTTCATAATTTTCCCAGTTACTTTGCATATTCCATAAAACATTTCAGATGGGCAACATCTGACTGCCCAAACTGGAATTCTTAATAGTGAAAACCAGCATCTTCTAGGGCGACAGAGGAAAACAGCAAATGCCACGCTGTATCAGCACCCATCTGATGCAGTGGCCCGGCCCCGTGATGATGAGCTGAGCCCACAGAACCCTTCCCAGGGGAAACGCTTCTTAACCCCAGGCAGCCGGGGGGTGGCTCACTTCTGCCTGCATGTCTAGCAGTTAGTAGCCTAACACCAAGCCTCCCAGTTCTCTGTCCAACAGGGAGAAGGAGGCACTTCCACAGAGCTTACTCCCATGCATTTTAGGGTAAGATCTCAGGCCATGCAGGGTCATCTGTTTCTTTCCACTAATAACAGAAAGTCTCAGACAACGAGCCTAGATCCAGCTCTCTACTATGGCACAGCTAAATTTAGGTGAGATTAAGTCTATACACTGCTAGCGTACACGTCCCTTAAATTGTTCACACCGAGTAACATCATCGGATATATTCCAATGATGAATATAAATGTCTAGTTGTTTTTAAAAATGTTAAAAGTGTTTGAATTTCATGGCATTGCAGCACGGAACTCCCGGGCTGTTTATCGGTTGTACTAACAAAGAACTGAGAACAATTCTCCGTTACTTGCTTCCAGTTGGACTGGGCATCCCATTGCTTTTGCCCGGGATGAGAAGCAACTTATTGTCCTATCTGTTTCTGTATTAGGTGATGTGTTTACTGGCATAGGCTTCCTCTGTGAATTAATCTAAACATCTTACATTCTCTCTCAACTGGAATTATGTGTTTACTAGTTCTATTAATCCATTTGTATCCATGGCACCTTTTTTAGACTGGGAAGGTGAGAACTGAGTCATTACGAGAGATGAAACTTTACATTAAGAAAAATCATCACAGTTAACGTAATGTTTGTGGCTATTTTTAACGTTAATACATTTTGCCTGAGCAGTGCAAATCCAAGGGAGGTATTCTTCTTCTGAACATATGCTCAGATCTCCTGCCTGAGTTGCTACCCTGAATTTCTTGTGATAGCTCCTTGTTCGTGTAACTTTGTTATTTCTGTCAGACGTTATTAACAGTTATTTAGTTTGACAAATTTGCATAATTTTGGATCATCTGCATTTGTGTAACATCAGTGTTTATTCCCACTTTTTTGATCATTAACAAATACATTAATGTCAATGAAGGGAGTACATTTGGAATCCCCCCCCAAATTTTACCTCCGTTGAAAATGTATTTTTTTCTCCTATTTGCTTACCAGGAGACAGTTTTTAGTTGGAAACAGTGAATATTAAAACATTAAAATTCAAATTCTGACCATATCATCCTAATCAGCTTTAACTGTTTGTTATTACTGACATGGATGGATCTCTGCGTTGACATTCCCAGAACCACTTGTCTTATCTTTGCGAGGGTAATTGCTCTCTAGTCCTTTAGTACACATACTGATTTTAATCAGGTCACATATTCCTGTCAGTAGTTCAGTAACTTTTTTTTAAATCCCCCCAGCATTTATTCCGCAGTCTTGGGAGGTGGTTGTTATTTAATTTGTGAATTTGTTCCAGCACATGTCAGTTCCTGGGGTTGACAAAACCTCCCCTGTATTGCCCAACCGGAGGAAATCTGGTATATCTGTTTTGCCCAAATTCTATGCAGAAATGCTAATGCAAAGCAGTCATTTCCCTTCATTTCAGTGTCTCCACGTTCTCATTACCTTTCTCACTTTCCTACCAAATAGCCCACTGGACTTACAAAATCTCTTGCAGGCTTGCTGCTTCTCAGTACTTGACAAAATCTTGTTTTCATGTCAGGCTATCTGCTCCTCAAATCCTCTGTCATCCTTCTAATCTTCCCTGTGTATCTTAGCCACTATATTTTATCCCTATTGACTTCACAAGTTAAAATTCTACCTTGAGAAAAATATGTTTGACTATACTAACTTCTTGAACCTTCCTGTATCCATATCGCTCATTTTCGCTTGTCAGCTTCCTTTTTTGTTTAGGATTATGCATGCCTTCTGTTACACTGTTATGGTTGCTCAAGCAGCCTCCATGCTGAGTCTAAGGATTTTAATTTCCTCACTTTTGACTTTAGGGTCTTTTTAACTAGCTTCCTCATTTTTTGTACAATCTCTCCCCTGAGGGTGTTGAAGTTAATTATACTGTGGTCACTATTACTTAGTGGTTCAACTTTAGTTACTTTATAAACTAACTCCTGTGTATTACTTAAGGGAAGCTTTCCTTGACTTAGGTCTTTATAGCTCTAAGATATATACTTGAAAACATTTTTTTTAGAAAACATTCCAGCAAAACTAACTGGGAAGTCTGGAAAAAAGGGATGTACTTACAGGATAATGAATAACAAAGAGCGAGGACATTGCACAAACACTTGTGAAATGCCACCTAGTCTTCACTGACTGTAAGACCAGAATAAATTAAATCAATTTACAAGGGCTCCATTTAGTGGCAGAAGTACAGGAGCATGCAGATATCTCCCCTATATAACTTCAAATAATTCTGCAGCGCAGTCAGAACCAAGTCCAACAGAGTGTTTCCAGCAGGACCTTATCCCCATTTTAGAGCAAGGGAAGCTATCTGCTGTCTTGCAAACAGTCTCTGCTGCAGTTTACTATTTAGAGCTCCTTCATTAAATACGGAAGGGGATGGCATTTCATAGCTCGTGGCATTGACTCATTACATCCTGATGTGGTACAGTTGCAGTAATTACGTAAATAAAATTGACTTTTTATGAGTGATGGATTTTGGAGAAGTGCACTTCAGTGCACTTGGGATTTTTTTCCAGTATGGAATGGAACCCTAAGTGTCAGAGAACTAAGCAAACTAACCCAGAGAAATAAACCAGCACTCTTATTTTCGTAACACCTACGGTTTGGGAAGAAACCTCTCCTCTATTGTGAATGCAGTCTATCAAGAATAATGCTGCATATTTCATGTAATTAAATCAACAACAGACACAAATGAATGGCCATAAACAGACCATCCCCAGGTCAGCCAGGAACCCCCCAGTTCTCAAAAAGATCAGCAGCCTTCTTCCCCACACAGCTATCGGGCTTGGGGTGCGCTTTTGTACTTGTCAGGCAGAAGGGGAGCACAAACAAGAATGGACAAACCCGGAGCTAACTTACCCTCCTGTCAGGCAGGGGAAACATTACTGATGTCTTCTGAACATCAGGGCAGGACAATCAGTTAAATAAATTATGGGCCATCAGGTCCTTTTTAAGCAAGTTCAGAACAGCTCCTGGCTGTGTAGCACTAGCTGTTGCCAGAGAGGTGTTTCCGAATGTCGTGCTTCAGCAACCACACGGAATTACAGCAACATAAAATCGGTATAAACTAAGGACGACTCGGGCCCGAACTATTCAATCACTGTCATGCTGTTGAAGATTATAGTCATCTGAATATGTGATCATTTTTCCACACATAAGTAAGAACTTAACCTGGATTTTAACATTATGGACTTCAATTTTTTTTCTTAAGTACGTACTTCCCCATTGCCAAAACAAATGGCTAACATCACAGAAGTGCTATTTGATTTTTTTTGTCATAACAATTTAAAAATAATGGCTTATGACAACATGTTGTCTGATGGCATCTTAATAAGTGCTGGGCCATCAATAGTTATCCCATTACCATCCAGTATGGCAGAAGGGATAAGGAGACTCCCTGTGAGAAGGGCAGTGAAGCTGACACTGCTAGTAGCCTTTTGGTTTATGGTGGATGTAGTGATTATATTTGAAGCCTGGCTTGAAAAATATAGCTATGTTAAAAAGTTGAAGTAATTACTACTGAAAACACAAAACGGACAAACATGAAGAAGTTAGAATTCCATCAGCTGTGAGATGGGAAAAGCCGAGGAAAATCACATTGCTTACACTGATACTTCATACCAAAATTTTGTTATTTTAATTTCTAGAATGAGCGCACCAAAATATAAAATCACGTGTTAAATAATACACGCTGCCAAGTTACAAACACT
The DNA here is from genome assembly GCA_011076525.1 of Nettapus auritus. Lineage (NCBI taxonomy): Eukaryota > Metazoa > Chordata > Aves > Anseriformes > Anatidae > Nettapus > Nettapus auritus. Next base: position 10,186,203 of record CM021781.1, on the reverse strand, counting down.
GTCTTTTAGAGATTCCTTCCTTCCTTCTTTCTCTTTCTTTTTCCTTCCCTTTCTTTCATGCTGAGTTCCCCAGCGTAAGCTGGTGTTAAGCAGTCTACTGTTCACGAGTTTAGTATCATACGCAGTAAGTACTTCCCCCTGCTCCAACAACTTACGTCTTGCTGTTCTGGATGTCTCCTAAGTATTCTTGTTCTTCCAGGCTCATTAATAACTTAGAGGGACTTGAATGCAGCAGTCTGATTTACATCAGTGATCTTATTCCTTTCAGCACAGGAGGGTTATCTTTTCTGTGACAAAGGCTATCGCAGATATGAATAACTATTTTCATACTGGGCTTTTTTTTTTTTTTTTGTCTAGCTGGAATCACACCATCGTAGATTTTGCCTCATAAATCTGACTTTGCTTTATAGAGCAATAATGGTACAGTCAGCACTCTGCCATCACAGCAAGGTGAATAGAGAAGAGTAACTTAGGTCAGTTGCTTCTTTATTATTGGCAGATGAAATAGCGTCTTCAACAGCTTCAGAGCAAGAACCAGCTAGGCAGTGTGTTTTGACTATGAAGGCAGAGCCATTCTGAGAAGCCATAGCAAGAGTTTTTTTGCTAGATGCAAGGAGGGACATCTAACCCACAGAGTAAAGCAAGACGTAGGTAACCTACTGCTATTTTAAAGCTGCTTGGGTGAAAACTTGGAGATTGAAATATGCATGAGGTTTCCAGGTTAAAAAAAAAAAAAAAAAGACAGAACTTCTGCCAACTGCAGTAGACTGCAGGAAGAAGATGACAAACACCACAAGGCTCATTTCCTCTCGATGGAACGCGTTGAAACGGTGAGGACCAACGCCGCAAGGGGCCTGTAGGAAAGGGCAGCGCCTGGTGCCTCGCAGAAGACGAGGCTGTTTCTGCTGCTCGGCCCAGCAGGAGGTGCAACCTCTGCGCTCGTGCCCGTGGCAGGGCCCTGCCGCAGAAGAGCAGCATTTTTGACACCTGGAAATCCCATACAAATTACAGAAAAAGCACGGTACCAAACTACGGGTCCTTTAAAACTAGTTGCAGATTGTTTCCAAGGACATATAGAAGCAGTAATTAGCTGTTACCAAGATTTATATTTATGTTTTTGGGTATTGGTGGTAGTCTCTCCCTCATAAAAACCTGTTTGTGCTTTTTTCAGCAGCATAATTGATAATTGGAGATATGGAGACTACATAAGCAAAAATGTGCATCTCTAAAAATAAGAATGCAGCTCTGCTAAACGGGAGTGCTAGAAACATTTCAGATGTAGCATAATGATTGTCTGCAAGAAAAGAACCTGACAACCAATCGAAAGCTGAAAAAGTTGAGTGCAAACTTTGAAAATGTCAGCTGAAGTATCATACAGAAAATGCCTTCTATTTAGAAATACAGTCATAAGAGAGCATTGCCACTTACAGTTCTAATTTAATCTCACTTTGGCAGGTAATTGTCTCTCTACGAAGAAAATATGAATTCACCATGCTGAAATTGACACAGAAACACCAGCCTTTAAGACAAAATCTGCCGTGCTGGGCTGCCGAGTGCGCTGAGGTAAACGTGAAGGTAAAAGCTTAAGAAATGTATAACTGAATTCCTCAAATGACAAAGGAGCCGTGTTGCATGATACAGGCACGAAGACTGAACAAGTAAGAACAGAAGTGAACATGGGAAAGATGCTGGCAGGAGACAGCAACACGGCATCCAGCGCACCACGTGGGGAACAACCAGCCAAGGCAGTGCCTCTCACCCTAACACCTTTCTCGGCACCAGCTGCTGACCTGCCTGCTTTTCTCTCACTCAAATACTTTGACAGACCCGTCACACAAGCTTTAAGTCTCTAAGCTTTTAGAAACACACCTAACAATGAAAGTTCAGGCTTTTTAGGGTAAGAACGTCGTCACAGAAAAGCAAACAAAAGATAGGAGGCTTTTTCATGGGGTTCTGACAGTGTAAGATCCACAACCATTTCAGCATTCAGACAGTGAATACCGTAGCTGTTAAAATCCAGCTCCTACGAAAGAAGTGAGCTACCACTCCACAGGTGAACTCTGATTGGCAAATTGTGGAGCTTAAAGTGAACTTTTAATTCAATCGGAATTGGATCTTGTGGGTAACGGAACGATGTACTGACGAGACCCTTTACGGAGAAGCATCCGTGTGCTTTGGACATCTGACTTAATGCCCAGATTTCAGGAACTGAGACTGACAAACCTAGAGAGCAGCGCACGGACACTGGTGTGCAGTCACCAACGTGAGAGGCCTTGTTCTGATCATTCGCAGCTCCATCGTCATTTCTGCAATGCTAAGAATCCCCGAGAATTCCACAGCTACGAACTGAAGCACCGTACGATCTCCCACAAAGCAAAAGTTCTTCAGAAAGCTCCGCGCTTCATGGTTTCTGCAGCTCCGCAGCTTGGCTTCAGGTTGAACCATGTTTTTTATCTATATTCTGCTTTCAAAAGAGAGATCCAGGCCAACTAGATCAATAATTCTTTGACCTGAGCTTTATCACTAGCTATAGGCATTGAGTGATGTGAGAGGGAGTACAGGCTTTTTCAGCACTGCAAAATGAAATATAAAGAGAAAAGGAACATTTTTTAATAATCGTCCTCTGACATCAGTTTGAATGCTTGGATTAGTTTTCTCTCAAAAAAGAGAAAAAGAGGTAAATTAAAAGAGCAAAAATGTTTAGGAAATGCATGTTTCTTTTAAAATAGTTAACTAATTTCAATAATTTTAACACTTTTTTATGGTGGCAAACTTGTGATTCTTTAACTCCTTAGGTCAACAGTCTAAAAGCCTGCTTAAAGACCCTGAAAGAGAAAATATGATCAATATTGTAAGTGATGCAAGCAATGGAAATTTATAAAGAGAATAAAATAGATTTTCTGACAGGAAAATCACTGCATGGTTCAAGTCAGAGAACAGACAGCTCTGGCAGACATTTTGCTACTTTTCCCAGAAAATTAAATAACCCTTTTTTTTTTTCTCATAAAAGATTCTTACAGGAGAAAATGTAGTCTGCTAAGAGACAGTAGCACAAGGAAATGTTTGCCATATTTAGATCTCCTTTCACTAAAAATGAAGAGGTCATTTCAGGTCAATCATCCTGGGCTCTTTTCTTTAGGGGAATGAGCCTCCAGCATGGCTCTTTATATTAAAGGATTTCATGGGCCTGAATTATAGCTATTGGTATAATCACAGGTTTCAGAAATAAGAATAGTTATTTCGTATTTCTTTGTGAATGGAGAATGAAAAGGTCATTCAGTGTATGGTACTTCAAACACTTAAAAGGAAAGGTATTCTACTGCTTACTTACCTTTTTATGTACTGTATAGAAAGTAGGCAGAATGTTGCCACGCTGCTATGCAGACGTGGAAGGAAAGAACCTTTTTTGTTTTATGCAAAAACTCGAGATATCTCTGCATTTCTTATTTTGACAATAAAATCATAAGGAGATGAAGACGGTAAATAAGAAACAGTCCTTCCCTGACACTTCGAATGTGAGATTTAGTGGCGATCAAATGAAATCGATGTGGCAGGTGCAGCACAAACAAACAGAGGTGTTTTTTTTTACCTGGCATGCCATTAAGTATGGAAACTCCATGCCGTAAAAGGTAGCAAATTTTAAATTATACATGGGTTTAAAAGCAACGAATTAATGGAAGAAAAATCACCAAAGCAATTATATAAAAATAGCACTTCTGGCTAAGAAAATAGATTAATTTATTGGAGTCTGGGAGAAGATTCTACAAAATTCCCTGTTCCTACACTCATCCTCAAACATCTGCCAGTGTCCTGTTTTAGAGACAGAATTCTGAGCTAGACAGACCTTTCATTTAACTTAACAGCTATGTTCTTGTGACTTTCTTTTCCTTTTTTTTTTCTTATATTTTTTTAATATTTTATTTTGTATTTCCCAAAGATAAGTTACACTTTGCACTTACAGATTACTGTTTCTTAACCCACAGTGGAAAACAAGTACACGTAACCCATTTCCATCCATATGAGGAAGGACATATGCTGAGCCTATACCTTTGTTTCGGGGCATAAACTAATGTCTCTGAAGGTTAACCAGCAATCCTAACAATGCCTTATGAATCACAGTTTGGGAGCATTAGGAACAGATTACTTCTTCTAAAGCAACATACGTGAACACTTCTGGAGGCTGTTTGCACGTGCAATGGGCCAATGACTTGATCTATAACTCATGAGGTGTATTAGAAAATGACAAGAATAACAAGCTTGAGGTTAATTAAATAACTTATGCTTCGCATCTAAATAGAATATCTTTAATAAGCTATCAGGTTATAAACACTGAGAGGGATTTTCCTAATCTTCCCCCACTGAGAAGAGTGGAAAATGGTACATGTCCATTATAACCAATCTTATTCCGGTGCCAGTATATTGTGTTTCAAGACAAAACCTTTCAGATGAAGCTACTGATCTATGAAGCCAGCATTTTGTTTCTTGCCACTCCCATTGCCTGAGATGTAGCAGAGAATTTCCCAAGTAAATTCAGATTACAGCACACTTCAGAAGGGTTGCCAACAAGAAAACATTGCCACTGCTTCTCCTCAGTTAATATTTTTGGTGCTGTGGGTGACTAAGGTATTAAAATATAAGTTCAGCCTAGAGCATACAGTGTAAGATCTGTTTCTGTGGTATTGAACTAAGCCGTTCTGGTCAATCTGGAAAGTATCCTAAGGCTTTCACCAGTCTTTTAATTCCTGGATTATTTTCTTCTGCCTGAAGTTTCCCTTCTGTTTCCCTTTTGTTTGCTATTAATGCTTCATCCCTTCTGGGAGGGTGATTCACAGTTAATCAGCTCATTTATTCTGAGACATTCAAAAACATTGCTCCGTGGACAGGCAGCCGGCTCTTGCCGTAACCCTTACGCGGTTAAGCCCCCTCTTTCCGCAGGGGCTTCACTGTCTCTACTGTCTCGTAACCGTTACGCAACTACCATCAAACCATTGGGCAAGCTGCAGACATCAGTGCCATCAACAAAACTAGAGAAAATGTAGTGTGGGTATTTTTTTCCCATTCCCCACTGCAAATCATCTCCAACTCTTAGTCTTCAATTGTCAAACTATGCTATAAATTGCCCAAAGCTTCCTCAAAATTTCTTGTAAAACATGTTCAACAAAATTTGGGGTACCTGTTTGATCCTGTTTGCCAGCTCCAATATGGCATGTTCCAACATCTGTCTCATCACTATTTCTGAGTCAACATTAGCTCTGTTTTTGGCAGGCTGCATCTCATCTCTCCTTCACTTCTTTCTGGGAAGCCTCCAGTCCCCTTTAGGGCCCTACTTGGGCTTGCTGTTCTTTTACTAGGGCTTGTTGTTCTTTTACTGGGGCTTGGCGCTCTTTTACTGGTGCTTGGCGCTCTTTTACTGGGGCTTGGTGCTCTTTTACTGGGGCTTGTAGCTCTTCCCAGGCATCCCTCCATGCCTTTCCATCCTCTCCCTGTGCCCAGCTGCACAACGCTTCTACCACAGCCCTGCAGAGCACAGCTCGCACCCGTCTGAGGGCTCTCCCTCGTTTCCTCAGGCTGCTCCTTCGCTCTGCTCGGGGCCCGAGATCTGCTTGCCACACACCGGCCCCGCTGGGGACAGCTGGGACCTTCACAGGGCTCCCCGGGTGCCGTCTGCTCGGGGGTCGCCCCTCAGGGCATCGCTTCGTGCTCCGGACCCTCCCGGGGGGTGCCCGAGGAGCCGCCGCCCGCTGACAGGAGGCGCGGGGCGGGGGGCGCCGCCCGTCCCCGTCCCCTTCCCGCCACTTTTGGCTCGGGGCGGCCCAAGGGGACGACGCGGGGGGGGGCTCCGGTCGGCCCCACCCCCGAGGCCCCGCGGCCCCGCCGCACTACAGCTCCCGGCAGCCCCCGTTCCGTGACGCGCCCCGGGCGACGGCGACGCGGGCCGGGCCGGAGCGGGGCCCGATGCGGCGCACAGAGCGCGGCCCGCCCAGCGTCGGCCCCCGCCCCCGCCCCGCCTCGCTCCGGCTCGGGCCCGGGCCTATGCGGCCCCCCGCAGACCATGGGATCCCGGATCCGGTGAGCGCCCCGGGCAGCGGCGGGGCTCCGCGGGGGAAGGGGCCGCGGCCGGCACCGGGACATCCCCGCCCGGCTCCGAGCGGAGGCCGCGGGTGGGCCCCGAGCCCCGGGAGCGCGGCCCCGGGACGGGCCCTGGGGGGCGGGCGGCGG
>CM021781.1:9924119-10174984 GCA_011076525.1 Nettapus auritus | reverse complement strand
CCCCCCCGCGGGGTCGGGCCGTGAGGGCAGGGCCGTGGGTTTGGTCCTGCCGGGTCTGTGCAGGCCCTGGGGGTCGGGCTGCCGGCGCTGCCCCGGCTGTTTGGGGTCGGGGGAGTTACGGCCTCGGTGCCTCGGCTGGGGCGGGCTGAGGGGAGGGCGGGTGGGCTGCACGGGCACCTGAAGGGGCATCGGCGGGGGGCTCGGGGGGAAGGCGAGGAGCGCTGCAGTCAGTCAGGCCTGCAGCTCTGTGCCTGCAGTGGCTCTTTGCATTTTCATAAGTCAGGGGGTTGATTTGTGGCTAGGCTTTCTTGATATGTCATGTATCCTGATGGAGATCTCAGTTCATTGCGCTGTGCCGGGGCAATTCTCTTCCTCTGAGGTGGGTAGGGGCGCAGTGAAGCTATGGGCACGCAGTGAGCGCTGACATCTCTGCATGGAAGCTGTGCTGCCCTGCGGACATCCAGTTAGCTCGTGTCTCATTGAGCAATGTCAGTGGGTGCCGTTGAGCAATAGCTTTTCTTTCCTTAACACGTTGCTTGTCAAGATGACACAGGGCTTCAACTTTTCACCTCCGCTATTTAATTTGAGCATAAGACTGGAGTAGCAGCAGTAGTTTGCATCGTCCTTGGTGTGATGACACGTCTTTGTATTGCCAAGCCTCTAGGCTGGGTACGCGCACAGGTACTGGTGTTGTAGGGGAATGTAAATGGGTAGCGAGTGCTCGCAGTCATAGTGGTGGGGTGACTGGTTGCTTCCAGAAAGCCACCTTTCTTCTTTGGGAGGGGGCTGCTTTTTGCCCTTTTGTGGAGTATGGGTTTTCTGCTGTTGCTACAAAAAAACAAAGTAAGAAAAATGAGTTAAACTCTTGGTTTACATTCAAAGTACAAGTCCAATCTAAAACCGTTGCCGTTTCAACATCAGGGCGAAGGCTGTGTCTGTAACTTGCAGTGTTGGGTCTGGCAGCTATCATCCTTGCGTGGGTCACTTCAAAAATTATGATCCAAAATCACTTTTTACGATGACCTTCTCTTAAACTGCTGAAAATGGGTGATGGTCACTTACTTGCATCTGCTTCGCTGATTGCAGATGCAGTCACTCGGGTGAGGAGCTTCGACCGCAGCCCTCACCGAGGCGGGAGGTGCGGCAGTTAGAAGTATTTATAAGCACCAACGGACTTACGGACTTTATCTGTACAAAGTCTGTTTCAGTGTGAGTGTCTCGTTCAGATTACTGGCAGATCCCGTGTCTTTCTGTGTCGCCAAGAGGAGATAACCCTGTACAAGCATTATGCTTCATTCCTCCTGGACTTTGAGAAAGCGTTTTGTCTGCTGAGTGATCAAGTAGTTTTGCACTGAGGGACAATTAATAAATTTCATTTTCCCTCCTCTGATATAAAACCACAACAGCACTGCACTTTGCTCCTTATTCTACTTGAGCAGCGATCACAACCATCTTGACGTACACAAAGAACGAGAGGGGCTATCTCAGAGACCTGCCAGGTCTGCTCTTTTGAGCGAGATGTCTAATCACACTGAGATTTTTCTTAAACATCTTTGGGCAGGATCTTTCACCTTCTGTGTTGCCAAGGGAAATGGTAACTATTAAAAGGGAAGGGTGGATTTTGGTGCTGCTAATATTACGGCAACATTTTACGTGTGCATTGTCATATCCAGGTTTAAAATGAAGGAATTGGAATGAAAAGTGTTAAATATTTGTCATGTGGCATAACGCTTGTAGCTGTTTTTCCAAAATTACAGATAAATCTAAGGTTTTTCTTACCCGAATTGATTCAAGTGAGATTTAAGACTTAACAGTTACTGTAATTAATTTAATTAATTAACATACCATACAAGTTATGCCATAATTCAGAAATATAGAACTTAAAAAAGAGAGTCTGCCTAGAATACACTCTGTTTTAAGGTAACAACGCTTTCCTTTTGACCTCTTCCTCTTTCCAAAGGGTGGTTTTTCTTAGTTTCGTTCCTTCACGTAAGGTTCTTAGAAGCAGCACAGACTCCGGAAGCATTTGCTGGCTTGAGGGTGGTGTTCCCCTGTCACCTAATATATGGACCGTGTGCAGCAGAACGGTTTTGCAAAGAACCCTAACGTAGGGAATAGTAGAGTCTACAGATACTGGTGAAGTTGCTCTGCGAAGTAATCTTCCTCGCTGTCAACAGGTGGGCTTCCCACGCCGTGATGTTAACGAAGCCGAAGTTAATGCTGTACTTCCTCTCTTGTGGGGAGGAAGGAACAAAGTACTGGTTACAAACATGAAAACAAAATCGGGCTTCCACTAGGATTTATTTTCAAATTTGAAATTTTGCTATTGCTATCAGGACTTTCATGCTCTATCCTTCTTAATTAGATTTCCGTAATTAATAGGCTTTATTTGAATTATCCTGCTGAGATCCAGTAGTAAAGAAATAAACTAAAATCTGGAAATGACATTCTGACCCAGAGCAGTGTTTTGAATTCCTGTAAAATACTGGACATTTGAATTTCTGTGAAACTTCTGTAAAATAATACCATCTAAAGAACTTCTGGCGGTGACAGGAGGCTTCCTGACTGGGGCAGCGAGCGGGAGCATGAATGAGAAAATTATTTTATGATGGGGTATACCGAGGCATGCCCCCTTTACTCATAGTGCCAATGAGTTTTGGATCCTAGCAAAAATCCAGTAGTCAGGTTTCTTGCTTCTTGCTATGGATTGATAATTAGGAGGGATATTAAACTCTTTGGCACACGATCACTTGCACACACTGCGAAACCCAGACGTATGTCAGTTACGGTTTTGATGGATGTATAGTAATGAGTCATTAGAGTGAAAGATTGCTTAGAGGAAGTTATCAGTAGCTGCATCAGGAGGAAGTGAAGGAAATCACGAAGTTGCCAGCAGTGCTGTGAGCTTGTGGCTTGCGGGTAGCTGCAGGCGCAGCACCAGGTCCCGCGGGGTTCGGCCGGGGCGTTGTGCCTTGCCTTGGCGTGTGTCCTGCGGCACGTGCGAGGCGCCCTGAGCTGGAAGTGGGGGTCTGGTTAGCCTGGCTGCCCTCGCTTCGTGGTAGCCTTCAGTGCTCAGGACTTTAGAAAAGAGAAACTGTACCTATCTTTGAACGATGTGGCAGGGTCGGTCTCTTGCATGGAATTGCATTGTAGAGTAAAAAAGTTGCCCTGGTCCATCCCAGCAGGGGATGGGCTTCAGTGAAGAAAGAAGAGATCCCTGGTGCTGGCCTGTTTGCCGTAGAGCTTGCCATGTACTGAGATGAGGTATTACCTAATCAGGCAATACCAGGCAGAAAAAGGTAAAGACATGGAACTTAATTATGCCTGAGATGTGATATCGGCAAGGAATTAGCCATCAAGGACTTCTGTAACTTTTTTTTCTGTAAGAGATGAGTAATGAAGTCTTGTAATGAGAGCTGACAATCAAACACTGTCAGGCTCCTCTCTTATGCATCATTTTTTTAAAGCAGAATGATTTTTCCATCAGAAGTGCTGTTGCATTGTCCTGTGTGTGGGAAAATACTGCTGGCAGGACCCAGACTGTGGCTGTAGGTGTGTGAGATGCGCACTTCCTACAGACAGCTTCCGAGAAGAACCTTAATTTTACTCGTCTTAAATCTTGTGTAAGACTTATTTAAAAATATTATTTCAGTATAAAATTTCTTATGGATTGTTTTGATGTTAAAGCAATTTCTACATCAGAGAGCTTCACAGTAATACCTGCAAATAGCACTACCACAGAAGCGTTCCTTTCTCATAAAAACTCATCCTGAACTTCCACTTACAAAAACTATTGCATTTCCTTTTCGGATTATCGAGTTACCAAATAAATGAGGTACTTTTTGCATATGTGTCCTGTGTGTTGCCTTTTTAACCATATGTATGTTCACTTGGTAATTCACTGTGTGTCTGAGTGTTACCTGGAGGCTGCGGGGGGAGAATTTGCACGAGGGCGTTCAGGTTCCCGACGCCGGGGACAGGTCCAGGGAGCTGAGGTTTTGGTACAAGGCACACACAGCGTTACACGTCCGTGGGGCAGGTTAATAATCATAAAAAGGGACTGCAAAATATACGTTTTATGATGCGTGTTTATGCTATGGTTGCAAACTGTATGAAGTCTCTTAGTGACTTGTTTCCTTAATTCCACAGAAAAGTTGTAAAATACTCAGAATTCAACAATGGCTTCATTCTCGCACTGACTTCATTCTCATACCGAGGTGTTAGCTTCTTGAATGCGGTCTTTAATACAGAGTTTCTGACTTGGCAAAGCTACTTCAATTTCACTGTTCCTAGAAATAAGAGGACGTTTGTCATGGAATATTAAAATAGAAAATTTAATGTCTTTTTGTCTGAAAGTTTTGGTATATGGCGTGGGCTCTTGCCAGCTGTGTTAAGCAGTGTTTTCACTGCAGCATTTAAACACAGACCCTAACATAATACTAAAAAGGTGTTTGTTATTTTATCCATTAGCTGTAAAAATATTAGAAAATGTATAAACTTTTAATTAAGGAAACAGGGTGCTAAAAATAGAGGTATGAACAAGGAGGGTAAGATAAGACTGCACAGCAATAAATTTTAAAGGAAAAATAATTTTTGTGTGTTAAGTGGTTATCGTATCATACTCATCCTGTGCCAGGACTGTAGGAGCATAGCTAAGAATGTGAGTTTTTGAAGCAGATCATGTACAGCACAAAGAAAATTAGGCAAGCTTATTTCACACTGCAAAGTAATAGTTGCTTTGCTGATCTTAGGTTCTCATAACTTACCAATGTCGGAAAAATGGCTACTAAATGCAAATCAGTTGGGAACTGGTGGCAAATTAAATTAAAATTAATTGAATTGTGGACAATATTGTTGCTCCTGAGAGGTGCTCTGTAAAGCTGTAGAGTGTGATCCTATGCTACTGAAACCAATGGTAGCTTTTCTGTTAATTTAAATAGGTGTGGGATTTGGCTTAGAGCCATTTGACTTGCACTGAGTGGGTCTGTGGCATGAGTAGAAATGTTTTTTTTAATCACTTTTGGTGTTAAAGTATGATAAAAATAATACAAATTCTCTGAAGAGCAGGCTTAACTCCTTGACATGTTTATATTTTTGGTTTGAGATGCTGAGGAAGATTTTTTTGTCATTTTTTTATTATTCAGATGGGAATTCTAGCATAAATGTAATTTTTTTTTTTCTTGCCATTGTTTTCATTTGTAGCTGTAAGGGAACTAACAAAATTCACAAGTCACTTATACCTCAACAGATTTCTAATTTTAGATAGTTTACGTTAACACATAGGAGACAATATTGTCACTATACAAACAGCTATACATTTAGAACAGTTTTGATACTTAGTTTTAACAGGAAAATCTAAGAATAACGTGTCACATGTTCCGGCTTACAAAATCCCTATTTCAGTAACCAAAAAATTACAAAGTCTAATGTGTGGTTCTCTTTAATCTCATCAAAAACTCTGGAGTTGCTAAAATTGTTAGGCAGAAACTGAACTCAAAATATGCTTTCTTATACAATCACTTGCGGCATTTATATGCTCCTTGTGAAGTGTATTTCCAGAGCTTCATTTATGGAGTTGGCTTTAGAATTATGTTAGTAAGAGCTGAAAATGTAGGCTAAGTGGTTTTTTTCAGTCATATAACACTAACTTTCTGCTTTTAGTACTGGTATACTAATAACTCTGGATGAGAATAGTCTCTTTCTGTAAGCTTCATTTGCCTTTTGTAGCTGAATTTGGTATCTCCTTTCACCATATCGCCTATTGCCTTTTCTCATCTGCGTCTGGCAGCTTTCCACATTTAGGACTGCAGTGTCTTGAGGTTAAACCTTGTGCATTTGAAATATTCTTCAGCAGGGCCCTTCTGATAAAGAGATGCAACTGTTATTAACAGGTATTAAAGAGGGGAACTGTCTTCATCCTAAATACAGCCTCTTATTTTTTCCAGCAATGTATGCATAAAGTGGTTTTTCATCCTCTTGACTGCTGCTTTTTTTTTTTTTCCATTTTTTTTTCTGAATAAATATGTGTCATGAAGTTGAACTTAAAGGTCACAGTAACAAAAATGTGAACCTGTTTGGTTTGTTTCATGTTGGACAATTTGACTCTGCTTTCAATTTGATGACGAGAAAAGGATATTTAGGTTTTATTTTATTTTTTTCTGGAAAAATATCCAAGATGGTATTTAGCATATACAGCGATTTGCTTTCTCATTTGAAAGTAAAGTTGAAACAAAGAACTTGCTTTTGCAAGTTGGATACGTAATCACAGTTAATATTATGCCCAGGAACTGAAATAAGCTTCACTTTTCAGAATGTTGCTCAGAGGAACAGAGCATAGTTCTCTTTTTCTGGCAAATTTTCTGAATGACAGGCCTGTGACATTTTAGTATGTAGAAATGCAGACAGGTCACGGTGATTGAAATGACGTAAAGGATCTGTGTGTTTAATTTCTATTTTTTTGTTGTTTAATTTTATTTTCTTTGTGGAATTCATCTGGACACTGTTCATACTGCCTGATCTGAGCCTCAGTGCCTACCTGTTACATTCCTGCAAGGCAGAAAGATCTGAGATTCTCAGGCCGTAAAACAAGGAATCTATTTTATGAAGTTGTCACTGTAACGTATGCATTCTTAGAACCCTTTTTGTCTGAGTAATTGAAAGCATGCTTGGAAAAAAAGATCTGCATGCTAAATACTTTTTTTTTTCTCCTTTCAGACAAAATCCGGAAACTACCTTTGAAGTGTATGCAGAAGTAACTTACTCGGGCATCAGTTGCATTGGGAAAGGTACTGTTTTGTGTTGTAATTCTATTTCTTGGCTAAAACTATCCTTAACCATGTAGTGCAAGGTAATGAGGTATATTCATTATTATGCTCTTCCACCTTTTAAAGAAATCTGGAATCTTTTACAGTTTGGACTAATAATAAGAAAATCCTACCTCTGTCCCTATTTGTGGACAGTTTCTTGGGTTCTTTGGCTGTTTTGTCCTTTGTCTTTTGGAATAGAAATAACTCTTAGTTCATTGAGTTGAAAAAGTAAAAGCATTTTCAGATCTCTATTTCTGCTCGTACGAGGAATGATTAGGTTTAAATTAAAAAACAGTCCAAACGTTTTTCTAAGGAATTTATTTTTACTGTTTCTTACATGTCTACAAAAGCATTGTCTTCCCAAAATTCTTCCTTTGATCAAATGATTTTATCTAGAAATAAGGCATGGAAGTAGCTTATGATTTGGCTAACTAATTCTTCTCACCAAATATTGTTATCGAGTTATAGCTGTACAAGTATTTTTCCATCATAGTATTTCTGTTAAATATTCCTATGTTTATGCTAGAGAAGTCCTGTAACAGCTGAAAGCAACATGGAAGTGTTTTTGTGAATGTTTGATTCTCCTTGTTTCTATAACTGGTGAAGTTGATAAAAATAAAGAGGAAAAGCAAAAGTTGAAATTCCTAATCCCAGAAATGACTTCAAGATACTGTTTTGTGAGGTCAGTCTCTAGAAGGTTATGGAAAGGAGGAATGTCAAAATGAAATCATGATAATTAGTCAACACATACTGAAGTAATATACCATTGATCTTTGACAAAACAATCATATGTTTATCGTATATATGGTATAATGAGCCATAACTTCATTGACTGGGGAGCCACTTATCTCCTCCTATATCTGTATTTGTTTGTTACAATCCGTGAGAGCCAAATAACTGCAACTCTTTCCTTTAGTGCCAAAGCCTCCATAGGAGTTGTAACTGGAATACAGTTTTGGCTTGTCCTACTGCTGTACACCGTCACAACTATTTGATGTAACTGCAGGAGCCCTTTTAATAACTGGTCTTTGTTTCTGCACATCTGACCTGGATTCTAGTGCCAGAAAATCTGAACAAATTTGACCGTAAACATTACATTGTACAGTACTAGTGTCTGGGTATAATCTTCTCTTTGAAGTTTGTTTGCATCCCCCTGGAGGGATTAATTCCCTGCTGTGGGAAGGTGGGTTAAAAAGCACTGAAACTACTTTACAGGTTTTTAATTGGAGAATTTAGTATACATCTTGTTCTATAAACCAACTGATTCTGTGGGAGTTTCACTTTAGTTGTGTTTTTAAGTTTGTTGTATGCACTTGTAGGTGCAAAATATTCAGAAATGGTTGTTCTCAGTGTGTAAAAAAATGTAAAAAAAAAAAAAAAATACAGTTTGTATACTATGAAGTTATTAAATCCATCTGAATAATCTTTTATATATATATTTTTTTCCCACCTAATGCTTTGTATTTAAGACGTGTCCTTTATTCTCAGAAGTTTCGGATGAGTGTATCTCCAAATATTCTGTCCTTGTGTTCTAAACAAAGCTGGTTGGTTGTTTGCTTCTAAGCAGTATCAGCTGTATTTCATCGCTGTGCTGTATTTCCAGGCAAAGCGCCATTCTAGAAATACAGTCCTAGAGACCTCCATGTAGTCATCTCTTTCTCCTTCCTTGGCTATCTAGTCTTTGCTGGAAGACTCAGGGTACATATCAGTGTGTTTTACTGGAATCAGAAGGATGTATATTAAACAGCAAGGAGCAATTACTATTAAGAAAAGCAAAACATATTAAAAAAACATGTAAGGAGCAAATTATCAGACATGTTTAAAAAAAACATTCTTCCCAAAGAATGGATTCTGAAATTAACGGAGACAACTATCGCTGAAGTTTATGTCTAGTCTGGTAGTGCTATCGACCACTTACAATGCGCTTAATTCTTGCATCAATTTTCTAATACAGTCTTGAGGAGAATGAATTGTTCCAAAGCTATAAAAATCCTAGTGTGGGAGATTGTCTGGCTTGTGGGATGGTAAAACATGCCTCTGTTTTGTTAATAATCCAAAAGTTTGTATAGCAAGGGATATTTTCCATGTAACTGTTAAGTATCAACTGCAATTAAAAGCTTTAATATATTTCATGGCTCATTTGCTTCTTGCTGAAATGGGAAATACTGACTCCTGTTACTAAGTACTGACAGACAATTGTACATTCAAGTAGCTTTATTGCTTGTATAATTGTTAACAATCGTACATTAAATGTTTAGTAACTTTCCAAATGGATGAGAGCAGCATTTTAAATCATCTATAGAAGGCTCCAAGACAGCTGACTGCAGAAGAAAAAAAAATCTATTTTGGGTTCCAGGAAAGTTCTCGATAAACTAGGAGGAGTTCTTGGAGGGCCACCAAGTTGGCAAGGGAGCTGGAGCACTTGTGCTGTGAGGGGAGGTTGAGGGTGCTGGGCTTGTTCAGCCTGGAGAAGAGGAGGCTTCAGGGGACCTGCACAGCAGCCTTCCGTACCTGTAAGGAGTTCATCAAGGTGACCGGCTCTCAGTGCATGGCAGGAGAACAGGAGGCGACGACACAGATTGAAACGAGATGTTTTAACTGGACATCAGGAAACGTGTGTTCACCGTGAGTGCAGTCAAGCATTGGAAAAGGTCACCAGGAGAGGCTGTGCAGTCTCCGTCCTGGGAGGTTTGAACGACCTGACCGGGTGACAGCCTGAGCAACCTGGTCTGGCCTCACACCTCAGCCTTCTCTGAGCAGGTCAGACCTGAGGCCTCCAGAGGTCACTTCCAGCCCGAATTATCCTATGATCCTACGGTTTGACTCCTGGAAATCCAAGCTCCAGGATCGCTCAGGAGGGAAATGGTCACAGGATCAGCTCAGCTGTGGGCTCTTCATCCTTTCCTGTCTGGATTGCTGAGAAATAATGAGTATCTGTTCTCAGCAGTTGTGTATTTCTACCACATGAAGTCTTTGGTATGTTGTGGAATTCCTAATTCAGTTGGATCTAAAAGCTATATTTGTACTTTTCTTTGCATATTCATAGATCTTATTTGGGTACTTACAGATTTTTCTTACTGGGTCACTTTATGTAAATGTGATATCTGTATTTTGAGAACCATGAAGATATTTCAAGAGAAGACATTTAGTGATCCAGTTTTCTGTCTCAGCCTAATGAATGCAATTTCCTTGGAAGCTGGGAATTCCCAGCTTCCCTTGACAAACTGAATCTATCAGAGTGGATTTTTTGTTGTTGTTGTTGTTGTTAAGAACTTATGACTTCCTGAAATTGAATGAAAATACAAAACTGCTTTTATTTTAACTTTCTGCTCACTCTTAATTTTTTCCTGTATAGTTCTGACAGTAGGAGTATTTTTAACTTTAGTTATCATTTGGATTTAAGGAGCTATCTGCCTTATAAATGCAGGTGTATTACTTCTAAAACAAACAAACAAACAAAAAAAACTAACAAAAAAGAAGCAAAGAGTTTTTAGTTTTGTCACAATTATTTTAGAAATTTCACTGATAGGAGTTAACCTTTCTTCAGGAATTAAATAAAATAAAACCTTGAAAACTGAAGGTGGAGGGGAATGATAATGCAGTGCATTGCCAGCAGATACCAGTCATATATTCTAGATGTAGTCTAATTGCATCAGTTTTGCCTTTCTTCTGCGATACTGAAGTATGGCATAGTTTCAACTAACACATGCATCTATTCATTTCTCTCCAAAATAAGTGTTACATCGCTTGCGAACACTTCATGCAAAGTTTAAGGTCAACCACTGCTTTTGTTAGGATACTTTTCAGTTTCAGTATGAATCTTTGTAGCTGAAGGTGTTTGTGCTGTTTGTTTCATTGCTGATGTATCTGGTGCTTCACAAATAAAGATAAAAGTTACTTGTTTAAATACAAGCTGGAAATGCTAAATTCTCTGGTCTTAGGGGAGAGCTACAAAGAACTTGAATTGTTTCTGTTACAAAGTGTAACTGCTGAACTTCTAGAAATTCAGTAGCATTTTAAGCTCTTGACATATTTTATGTTTACAAGTATGGTATAATACATTGGAAAAGCACTTGCTGTTTTTGAACTTCAGCTAAAATATTTTATCCTTTTACCAAAACTTTTCAGATGCAACAGAAAGAATTTACTAACAGATTTCGTTTAAATACCCTCATAAAGAAAGCAAAATCATGCTAACTGCTTAAGAAAGCTTTCTTTCAAATTTTCAAAGCACTTTATGATCTGACAACTGGTGCAGTTCATTCCTCAGAAATCTGTGACAAATGTAAGGATCTTGCTGGACCTGAGCCAAAGATCCCCCCTTGTTAGAGGGGGCTGCGAGGAGAACTGGAGCATAACTGTCAGACCATTGGTGTAGAAAAAGAATTTGTTAGTCTAAAGTAACCGATCAAAATCGTCTCTAAGATATGAACATCTGAAAGTAAATGCTCGTGAGAGTAAGGCACTCCCCCTGCACCCCTGTCTGGGAGGACATAGCATGCTTTTGTATGGGGTTTTTGTGTTCTCGCCAAAGCAGACATTATAAAAGTACGTCAAATCTGTAGCTTTACCATGTAGTGTGCCAAAGGCCTTTCTCTCCAAGGACCTCATCTTTCATCTTTTTGTGAGTGTAGCATAAATTCTTGCTGTGTGTTCAAGGAAAAAGCTGAAATGGTTTAGTACAGTTAAAGGATTTTTCTTTCTTTCATTCTTTTTATTTTTTTTTTTTTCATTTAAAATCATGGTAAGTTGGAAGCCTAAATGTGATAGCATGGACATAGTGTAAGTGTGCTAGAGTTTAACAAATGTTCACTGGATTAGTAAAGGAAATGTAGTTTATACTACTTCTTTTATGACAGAATTTAAAAGGTCTTGCTGGAAGACTCGCCATGTGCTTCTTTCTTTTCTCGAAAACATACCACTAAGTTGAAAAGGGAGATGAATCTTAGAAGGAAACTATTAACTCTGAGGGAGTTTATCATTGTTTGAGAGAAAGGATGGAATTTGCATTTGAATTGGCTCTGAGAGTAGCATGTACTACTAATCTTGTTCCTACTAGAAGCTTGTGAGTAGTTTAAGTACTTCCTTCTTTACTTTTCATGTTCTAGCCCTGTGTTGTAACAGCTCTTCCCCCACCCGCCAGTAGATCACGAATGTTATAACTGAAACTAATCGAAGCCCTTAACTCCACAGGGAGATGTCATGATGTACTCGGGCCCTAAAAGTATTCTACGGTTGTCGCTGTGGTTTCCGTGACAGGACTTCCGAGGCAGAGGGAACCAGCAGGCTTCTGCCTGTGCCAAACGCACGTGCTGCTACCCCTTGCCATTCTCTGTCCTATGTTGTAACTTTCACTGCCACATCAGTACCTGCCAAAACAGATCAAGGACTGTCTTGAACGTAAACACTGGTACTTGAGTTATGAGTTGGTAGTTCAAAAGCCTGTAAACCCTACCTGCGCATCTGTCAGAGCAACCTTTATTTGGTGAAGTGGAAGCATGTTGTTGCTTGAAGTTTGCCTGTTATGTATTGAGAAGTAGGTAACATACTAAATATTTAGGACTAACAAAGGAAGTGCAAAATTCACATTATGTTCCAGTAAAAAAAGGCTTTGTGTTGAATGTGTTCCTTAATTGGGGTATTACAAGTTTTCCTGTCCTGTCTGTGTGACACTGTTCCTACACCCAACTTCCCATTGCAGGACTGGAAAAATAACCAAACGTAAGGAGATGGCTAGCATCTAGGAATGCTAATTCTTCTAAGCTGCTTCTTTGTTTTCCTGTTTCCATTTGATTGCTTTTCTTTTGAGTTCCACCTACAAGGTGGAAAACTTTCACAAAGAATTTACTAGGACTGAAGTGTCCGGATCAAGTAAGTAGCATTGTCTGAACTGTTCTGTTCAAAGACAGTTCCCAGTTTGGATTTTACAGTATAAATTAAATATGGAACTCAATTTGAGGAGAAAATCACTTTATGAAACATTAGAATTTGTCATACTGCAAGTCATCATGCTTTTTATTTAAACTTTTCTTAGGTCTGTTCTTATCTGATGATACTAGATTTAATAAAGACCAAAAACGTTAGTTATGAATGTTCTTCCATTTCTCTAATTTACTTTGTGGAAAGAGATCTGTTGTTCGTCCTTTTTGCTTCATCCTTTAACTACTGCTGTCTGCAATCTTTTCTATTGCACAAGTATTTACCAGTCTGTGCTGTATTGCTGCTGCTGGCACTGTTTAACTAGAGAGAAAAATTCAGCACAGAAAGTCTTACTCACAAGACTTTAAACTCTTTTGTTGATTTATATTTTTTTAAAGGAGCTTGACATCTTCATCAAGTTCACAGTGGGCCTGCTTTGTTTGCTTTCTCTTGAATGCTTGATAAGATTTTTCTTCTATTGTTTTGTGCAGCAAGGACAGAACTTGCCATGGCTGAGGTGGTTTTTTTGTAAATCCACAATATGGTCATTGTCTGCTGCTGAATAATTGTGACTGCTTTTTGTACAACCAGAACTAAGGCTTTGGCTGTGAACAGATTCCTTCTTAGCGTGAAAAGAGACTAATCCATGTAAATACAGCCCCAAAATAAAGCTTTACAGAAAAAGGGAAAGGCTGCTAAGCAGGAGGGCAGAGGTCAGCAATTTAACCTTTAACCTAACAAATAAGAAGCATGAAAGTTCCTGAATTGGTTTACAAAGGCAAGCTCCTGTGATCTGTCAGTTTTTCTTTTCATGATAGAGTTGGGTGAGAAAACTGACTGACAGCTAGTGCCTTTTTAACTGCAGGTTGAAATTAACTGCTAAACTGAAACTTTTTAGGGAGGTTTTTAGTGGTTTTAACAAATTATTTTCATTCACTAGCTGTATTTGTAGTTTTCCTTGAATTCATAGAGGTTTGAGTGGTTCTTCTTTTTTAAAGAGTTCTTGAGAGACTCAATTTAGATACCAAATGCTACTGAAGCATTTGATATTTCAGCATTTGAAGCATTTAAGAATTTGATGAAGCACTTGTTGCAATTAACTCTGTTAATGTGTTCCTTTAAGAGTAGGTCTGTTATTCCAATAACTGCAAGCAGATTGTACCTTGAATTGAGTCAAAAAAGTTGTTGTTATGGGGTGGTGACTTAATCTAAGGGAGCAATTTTAACTTTATTTTATGCTCAGTCACAAACATTTCCAAGGTGGTTTGGTTTTGTTTGTCCTTATTTAATCGCAACAGGTAATCTCATTAATGCTGTTAACTTTTGCTTAAATCTTAGTGCATCTAAAATCAGTTGTCAATCTCAACATAGACACTTCTGTGACTTGTAAAGAACTTTAATTAGAGTGTCATTCAGATGAAGAAATAATGACTGTAAAGAAGACTCCCTGTAGATTAAGACTAGGGATTTTTATTTTTATGATTTATTTATTTATTTAGCTTAATGTTGGTAGCAGTGTCCTGGTAATGACTGTCCATCCAGAGTTGTACTTACGCTTCTTACGAGTGTCTTTGATAGAAATACTGGATTTTAGGAGTCATGACCGTGTTTAGTCTTTCGGCACATGGGTCAGTAATTCTACCTAGCGAATAAGTTTAACAAGCAAGCAAAGTAAAATTGGTAAAACAAAAGAGGAACCAGGACTATTTTCATTGCTGGTTCTTTTTGTTTTACGTAGCTCCTTGAAAGAAGAGAATGTAAACTAATTCAAAAAGAGGCCTAGCAGAGTGCCCTAGGCAGTGTTGGTCTGCTTCTCTGGGGAGCGATATTTTTTGTCATGAACAAAAAGAGACGTTTTTTTCTTTTGTGGTGAGTGTTGTTTTTATCTTTCTTTTTTGGGGGTGGCTTTAAGATTGAAAAAAAGTTAACAAGGTGATTTGAAGTGAAATTATTACCAAAAAAATAAGCATGAAACGAATCCAAGACTACCGTTTTTGTTCAGCCGTGGCTGTATTTTAAAAAAACAAAAACCCCTAACCTTTTGTGCTACTAGTGAAAAAATGGAACCTGCAGTTTTCTATATGAAATACTGCTGTGTGCTCATGCCCAGTTACGGGTTAGTGTGTGGTTCACTTCCCTGTAGTAGTGGTTGAGAGTAACAGGGGTGGTAGGATACATGTTAATCACTATTATATTCTGTTTGTATCCGAACGCACTCATTATCTGTGAGCAAGGTGTCTCACCGGCTCGCCACTGGATTTCTTCAAGTGAGAAGAAACGCCAAGGCAATGCTGCTGACTCCTGACCGATGAGTAGAGGGATTTGGCCCTGCTGTGGCCCAGCAGATCTCACACATCTATTGGCTCTTGGGAATATGATTTCTATGTCTTTTTTGTTTGGAAACAGTTTTACATCATATGCTTTCTAATAAAGCACATTTCACAGAAGTGTGGGATAGAAACCAGGAAGTTTGACCTGCAGAATAAGGATGATAATCTCAGATGGAGGGGGTAGGAGCGAAGAGCTGGTAGTGATACTCTAGGATTCAAAATGGGTTTTAATCTCAGCAGGTTTTGCTTATACTTGCAAAGGGGCTTATGTGTCTGTGTCCCATCCCATTGCATCTCCCTCTTCCCAATAAATAATTGTCACCTGTTTTTTTTCTGAAGATTTCTGTTACTGGCCGTGTGGAGAGTAATACTTTCTAATTTGATAGACAAATATAATAGATTATATAAACAAATATAATAGATAGACAAAAAAAATAAACAATGTCTACTGTAGATAGTTAAATAATAGAAGTTTGTGTAGAAGGACCATGCAGAAAGTCATAATCTGGGTGGAAAGCACTGCAGTTAGAAGACGAGGAGGAGGAGAGTGAATGAAGAACTATTGCCAAAGGAATATTCGCAGTGCCAAAATATGGGGTCTGTCTCAGCCTTCATCAGCCAGTACACATGCCAAGGGAAGGGATGGGGGGAAAAATGGGGGCTGAAGAACTTGCTGTGACTATTTTTTTTTTTAAGCAGTATCTTTTACACACTGAATTTGTGCAAGGATTTTGTACGGTGCTGAAGGGAATTACAATTGCGACTCCCATTACATTCTACTGGGATTAACTGAATCCCATCTTTACTTCCTTTGAAGGGTCCTTTATGTTGAAACTACATAGGAATATAAACATCAGCAACATTACCTCTTTTGAATTGGTTCTTACATGCTTTTATCTCTGAAGTAAACAAGTCTTCAGGTATGTCTGTGTGACCTGTAAGATAAGTTAGAGGTCATTGAGGTCTTCTGTTTTATTCCAAAGATGCTGAAAAGAGATGGTGTGTGGAAAAACACCTATAAGCATGAATGTGACTCAGAATCAGATTTTGAAACCTGAAGACAAAATGTCTGGTTAGGTATCACAGTGTAGGTATACAGTGGAGTCAGGCTTCCTCACTTTATGTATTTGCAAGCTTCATATTTCACTTAATATTAAAATCACGTGCTTCATATTTTTGTGAATACGGCAGTACAGGATGGTGCAGGCAAGTCAGGAAAGATACCAGGACATAAGAAACAGCTCAGGCAGAACGGACAGTAATTTAGGAAATCTATTAAACAGGCAGCTGAACAGAACTGGCCTGTGGGAAAGGCCAACCCAATGACCCCCCCCACCCCCCAACAAACAAAAACACAACAGAAAAAAACACAACAAAAAAAAGAGCCCACAACAACATAAAAACCAACCAAATAAGCAAAACACAACAATTCCTTTGCAATAAGCATGAGATTGTCTTCTGAAGCTGCTCTTCGCTTGCCCCTAAAGCAATATCTGACTTTGTTTTATCTGATATTTGTCTGTTGCTTCTTCACTCAGTTTAATTTGAATAGTCTATCAAGCAAGTTAAAATAGATTCATACAGAGCAGGTCATTAGCTATAGAATTATAGCCTATACCCACAAATGCATTAAAATTCATACTTGTAATTATCATAGACTAATACATTGATCTCATCCTGACTTGTCTAGAGATGATATTTGCACATGGAAAAATGATATAGATACCTGTTTATTTTGCTCTCCTGTAATTGCTGTCCTTATAGATTGAAGATAACATTTCTCCTGTGTATTTGTTGCTTTTATGTAATGGATTAAGTGCCTTACCTTTGTTTGTAATAAATCATCTTGTTTTGTTTTTAATAGCATTATTGTTTCCATTATGGTTTCAGAAGATCTGCTCATAAACTATTCACTAAAAGTACATACCACTTCCGTGCATTGTAGATTCTGTCAGTACAATGCAATTGAATAGCTTTTAGAGGTAATTTCTGCCGGAAAGAATTAACATATTAAAACAGGAGTGTTTAGCTTTGTGTACACCTTGACAGTATTCATAAACAGAAATAGATTTAGTGAATAAATAGAATTATTTAACTGTTCAGTATTTTATTTAATGAAATGTAGAGGTAGAAAGTAGCAGAATCTCAGAATTTGCCATCTCTCTCCCATGGAGATTGCAAAATGCATGCCTTGTTGCACTTAAAAACGTGGTACCCAGTAATGCAGCAATTGTAGCGCTTTTCATTTTGATGTATTTCTTCTTGATAGTTTGCTTTACCCTGGGTACAGGATTAGGTCCTTCACTAAACCATCCTGAATCAATTCTGCACCTAGGCTAAATTCTTGGAATACAGTGGACATCACATGGACAATTGAAATTGAGTATTGACAAGGTTTTTAAAATAGTCATACATCTCAATTTTGTTTATCTCAGAGTTTTAAAAACCTATTGACCTCATTGCAGCTTGACTATAATTACCATGTTTAAACTTCTATGCATTTTTTAGTTTAAACAGCCTTTGTGTTTTTTTTAAACCAAACGAAAATTAATGAGAAGAGACAAAGAGACATCAAAGAGGTTTTCCCTCTGATTGCAGTGTTAGAAGTTTTGCCTGAAAATAGGTTACATTTCTTCTGTTTTCAGCTGAATCCTCATTAACTTTACATTTTAATGATGTCCAGAGCAAATTATGCCATTATGGTAGATGCCTTAAAGGAAAGCTTAAAGGACACCTTTTTAATGTTTGTTTCTTTATTGGTGGCAGTATTTGCACCAGTATTATAAACAGTATTAGAATGCTAGAAGTAATCCCAAGACATACCATAAATATCTTCCACTTTTTGCTATATATATATACACACATGCACATTCATATATGTTCTGTAAGTATCTTTGGTTAGTACTGAACACAAGTGGAGTATGTTAGGGGGATACCTTCATTGTCCTAGAAGAAAAATGTAAATCATCTTTTTAAAGAGTTTATAAATTACTTCATCTTAAATTAATTTAATTTATAATAAAATGGAGAGAGATGATGTAACAGAGCCTCTGAATTATTTTGTTTTCTTGAACCTTCAATGGAGTAGATGATTGAAATGTTAATGAAGTGATGGTTTGTGTTTTTACAATGAGATGAAGCATTATTGGAGGATCTCTGCGGAATTTCAAATTCATTCAAATTGGGGAACAGCATTAGCTGTGGTTCTGTGGCCTAACACAACTCTTCTACTAAAATTAACATTGTGTAATAAACTTTTTAGATGAGGGAATCTTGTTATATCAAATGCAGTAACAACAACTTGTATTTGGCGCACCTTACGTAAACAAGGTTAACTGAAATTGGCAGTAGCTTGAATGGAAGTTGAGCAGTTGTGAATCCAGGTAGTTTAAGGAAATCTTATAAAACAGCAACAACTTTTTTTTTTTTTTTTTTGGCTCCCCTTCTTCCCACTCACACTGTTGCCTCAAGCACGTTTCTGACTGTAGCTCAGTAAGCAGACAGACAGAGCAAAAGGTCTCATGGACAGTGAGGTTGTTATTTTCCTTGTCTTCACACCTGGTGTCTGCATATTGTGAACAGAACCTTTTGATTTTCTTGGGCTGCACTCTAATCAATAAACTGTATTTTTGGAATGTGGGGTTGTGGTGAGGGGAGGAGGAAGAAATAGGAACGTTCCGAAGTTCAGCTAACAAGATAAAATCCAGTTGACTCAATGAAAAGTTATTTAAGATCTGAAAGCTCAGTATTTTGTGACTGTAATTGCCATAATGGAAGTTCCTACTTAATCTGATTATTACTATAGGTATTGCTCTGTTTCACATACGATTTTACTAAGCTAGGGTTCTGTATGTGTATATTCAGCGTTTCAGATTTTTATTTCTCAAAAAAATAAAAATAGTAATAAAAAACCCTTTCCAGTGGAAACAATTGGCTCATCTCTAGTGCTTGTTTTTAATAAATGCAACCTCTTCATATGTTCCAGACTTTAATTCCTGAATGACTGGCTGTCCACTGTAGCATTACCAACTGTTGGCTGTTGCTGTTCATCTGCAGGTATAGCAAAGCTCTTCTCTAGCTGAGTGGAACTGCACTTGCATATAGCTGATAGAAGGTGCCCCTGAGAGCTCACATTGGTAGCTGTGACTCAGAATAATCCTTTCGGTCCTGAGAACTTCACTTTAAGGGTGCTTCAACTTTATGATCAGCTTTTCAACTGGTGTTTGTATAGGTACTTCAAAACTTTTATTTTCTTGGCATATGCATACATAGCTCTTATGTAAATGATTTTTTCCCTTTTATTTTGAACTCAGATAAGAAAATTGCTTTCTGATTGGTTGTATTCTTTCTTCATCCTTGATTTAGACTGGTATGCATGTCTTGATGGAGGCATTTGATATTTCCATCGTTAATAACTAATCAAATAGGCAAAGAACTAAAACTGAACTTAACCTTTCCATTTTGGTATGATTCTTATTTATTCTTTTAATAAATTTTACGTAGAAACTGTTCAGAAGTTAAGTGCCATGGCTGTGTAGGGGTTATGGCAGACCAAGTGTGTGCCCAGGCTGATGCGTGGTCTTAGGTGGTCTTCTCTTAGAAAGCAGGTTTAAGACTTTCAGATGCTCAACTCTCTGTAAGGTAGATGCTTGAAAACAGCTTTCAAAAGTGGTGGCTTAAGTTCCTAGCTTAGTTTAAATCTTTTATCTTAGATTCCTTCTAATATAACTTTAGTTTGAAGATCGTATCATTATAGATATGCCCTTTGTGGTCTCTTTTTCTCACCTTTATTTTGTAATTATCAGAGAATTCACAGTAACGTAATCCTTAGTTGAGATGCATAATAAAAATACTGATTAATAAGCTCTAGCTGACAGGAAGATGTGTATGTTATTGTTATTTCCTTGGCATGCAGGGTTTTTGTATAGAACCACATTAGCAGTAAAAACCTGACATGTTCTTCCTGGTAACTTCTTCTGCAGGTATTTGCAGCGTGCCTATTTCCAGCCAGTTATGTGGTAATGATAGTGCGAGGCTGAAACATTCCAATCATTCATGCTCCTGTCCTCCCTCTCTCATACGTGTTTCTTTGCTCAGCGTTTTTGCCGTATTTCTTTGCTTTGTTGTGGTCAATTCAGTCAGTATAATAGCAAAGACATTGGCTTTTTTCTTTAATAAAGAGTTATGTTGGAAATATACTATAACAGAGATAAGAGCTATTTATGTCCTAAGCTATTGATTTTTAATTAATGTTGCCTGGGCTCATACATGTTGGCAGAATTGCTAACAGCTTGTGGCATTTTTTAATTCACATCTTCTTTTTTGGTATTTTGACAGTGTCATTCATATCTCATGAAAAAGCACCTTGTCAGGTTAAATGTGTTAAAACACCGAGCAAAAAAAGGAGAGAATGGAACATAGGGCTGCCTAGAAACCTTGATCCATTGCCAAAGTATTTAAACAATTTAGTGTTTTGGTTTTCTAGCTCCAAGCTGCTTCTCAAATCCCTTGCTAATTAATCCAGTTAATTCTTTGTAGACTAACTGTATGCAGGGCTTTTTCTTCTGCTTGTATTGCTGAGAACCCTGTTTTGTTTGAAGCAAACCTAAGCTCGGCTGTAAAGGTTGTAGTAATAAAGTGAGTACCAGTAGATGTAAATACAGTGTTTTGAGTCTTTTTAAAAGGAGTTGTGTTTGTGTGTGTAGCTTCTAATTTAATCTTTCATGTTTAAAAATCAAACATATATGCTGGTGTTAAAAAGATGGAGAGAACTTTGCAGTTAGTTTGATTGCTTTAGAAATGGGAGTAGAGCCGCTGTGGAACGCTGGTGGTGTGAAATCCTAGTGGTGTGGCCTTGCAATCAGTGATATATATGTTTACTTTTTGTCAAGGAGAAGTGCTGTAAATATTGTTCTCTTCTGTACTCTGAAATGGATGATAGGATATAGGGCAAATAACAGAGTTTAACGGGAAGGAGAGTTTGCAGCAGTGACCTGTTGATTCTCTTCAACCAAGAGACTGGACTCCCCTGCTGGTAGCACAAAGGTGGGCGAACTCAGCTCTCAAAGCAGCAGCTAGGGAGCAAGGAGCTTGGAAGCCCAATTAGGCGTGGTATGAGATAATGAGAAAAGAGACTGTACACTCCTCTTTAAGGTGTGTTTATCTGCGATAAAAGCAGCTGGATCTACTGGACGTACTGTACTGCTCTGGAGCTTTAGTTTTTAAGATTTGTTTTAAAAAAGCTCCCCCTCATCTTCCTGCTTTTCGGTGCATATGGCTGTGTGCTAACACAAGCTTACCTCTAGCTACCAGCCAGGTTTCTGCCAAGCCCTATGGGAGAGGTCTCTGTGAACATTCTTACTTCCTTCTCCATCAGCTTTCTCAGTTACTTTGCGAAGTTTCATCTGAGGACCTTTTGTCTGTAGGACACATCTTTCCCTCCTATTCTGTGCAATACTAGATGTTCTTGCAAGTCAGTGTTGATGTGCTGCGAGTTTGTTTGTGCTGCCACCTCACCCTAACAAGTTACACTCCTCGTTTCTGTAGTCATCCTCAGGAGATCTGCGTGTCAGCACAATGGGAGTCGATGACCATCTGCACTTCACCACCTTGTAGATGAATCTGTGGAGAAAAAATGTGGAAGTGGATTCAAGTTGCATTTTTAGATTTCCTTTGCAATTCACAGTGAGGGAAAAAAAATGTTTTCAGCAAAGCTGCTGCTAAGGGTGGGCAGATTGGAAAGAGTTGGCAGAGTTCTTGAAAAAGTCTGAAAATGTAGCTGTGATTTTGCTGTGTAATAAAGCTGGGCAAGGAGAAGAGAAGAGAAATGAATGAAATTGTTAGATTTATATGCACCTGATTTTCAGGGCTGGCTGGTAAATTAATATAATGTGATTTATGAAATGTTTGAGCTCAAAACTAAACTAGTCCACTACTTCAGAAGTATATGGGTACCTGGCTGTGTGCTATCATACATCTTGGAGGTACCAAATGTCTTAAAATGTTTCCAGTGCATTTCCATTTTGCAGTTAAAAATCTTTTTGATAGCCTTGCGTTTTCTGCATTAACAAAAATATTTTAAATGTTTTTAGTGAGATGATAGATTTCCAGTCTGGTTGCACTGAACGTCATAAAGCTTCTCTTTATGTAAAACAAATAACTCTTCAGACTGATGGTATTGCTTTAAATGTGCTAAACTTCTTTTCTTAGAGGCTGTCTTTTATTATAGCATCACACATGGCATAAAGTGAGCTTTGTCAATAGTAGCTGAAAGCATTGCACATACAAAATAGGTCAATACTGCAAGTGTAAATATACCCACAGTTCTCCTCCAGTTCTTGATGCTGTCTCGTTAATGAACTTTTATGCCAAAAGAGAGAAGTCATTTTGGGTAGCTGAACACTCAGTGATTTTCTTTCACTTTCATCTCGCGGTCATTAGCTAGATGAGGTGTATTTTTCCAAGCCAGGACCTCTTCCCCTGCACCCTCTCCACTAAACTTTGAATAGTGTTCAAGAAGCTCATATCTGTCATTAACACATCTGACTCCACAGAAAGTTTTTGCAGGAGAGTGAGTTGAATGCTCTTCCTGTTTTTACAAACTTTCCTCTCATGTAATGCTTTCGCTGGTAGGCTTTCACAAGGCTGCAGCGACACTGTGGCTGTAGTTGACGCTCACCATGACCAGTCTCTGATTTCTTGTGCTTTTTCTTTGTTCATTTTTTAACTCTCTTCCAGTTCCCTGGCCCTTAGAAGTTTTCATTACCGTTTTGGTAGAGTGAAGACCACTAATATGAGATAAGTTGGGATGGGAATGTTATGCAGTTCAGGCTGAAGCAAAATAGGTGAAATTAAGTACCGAAGGGTAAAAGGCTGCAGTCTGTTATCTGTGAACCTATATGCCTTAAAAAAGTAGGAGTGAGTTGATGGCCATTGAACCTAGTGGTCAGTTAGGGCCCTTAGGTACCACAGGTTTCAGTAGTGGAAGCGAGGTAAGCGTGAAGCTCTAAGGTTCTGTACATTGTTGTAGAAACCACAACCATCCTGTTATTCGTTATAAAAATGTCTCCTCAGAAATGATATATAGGTCTGTCTGTCCTTTACTGATAATGACATATGGATATAAATCAGACTCCGTGTATGATTGATGGTGTATATTTTGCTGTATGTTCCAACAAGTGAAGATCTCCAGTACAGAACAATAGAATTAATAATGGGATTCCCAGTTTCCTGTGGCACAATTTCATCTTTGATAGAATCTGTTTGATGCCATTTAAATAACAAAAGCATCCTGACAGAAACAGAGATGCAGAATTTTGAAGGCATCGAAACCCAAAACTATTCTGAAGAGCTTTTCTGTAAGGTCTCCTATTGCTTTGCAGGGAGATTCCCGTAAGAGATGATATTTGCACAGATCAATAACACGTAACGGTGTCATTGGGAGCAGGTGGTACCCTACAGAAGTAGCATGTGATAACTTTGAAACTGGAAATGGTTTGATACTATCAATATTGAAAGTATGAAAGTAAGGTCAGAATTTTAAATGTTATAAAGTTACATAGCTTCAGGCTTAGAAATCAGTATTCACTGTTGCTTGTGTAACCAGGAACGTATTCTCTGTGTAGTTTAAGCAATTATGCAATTGCTGAAGAGTAGTGTTTTGTGTGTGTGTGTGTGTGTGTGTTTGTTTGTTTGTTTGTTTTAATTTTATTTTCTTACTTCAAGAACTTAGGGTTGGTTAGAACACTTCTGTTCCAAGTGCTTTCTGAGTCAGTTCAGATTAAACCTGAAATGTGATGGTCTGTATGTCAATGAATATATTTATGCACTACTGGTATGCATTCTCCTAGTAATATGTCTATCTGAATGTCTTATGGTTGAATTTGAGAAAGTGATAAAAAAAAAAAAGTTAATAGTCTGTAAAGTGTTCTCTAATACATGGAAAATATAGGTTAATGGCAAATTAAAATAACCATAACATCGTTAAAACCAAAACCCCAAATGGTGAAAATAAAGAAGTTTGGAAAATGTTTATAAAACTCTGAAGAATTTTATAGTAAGCAAAGTCCGGAGTTATGTTGGAAAACACTGTTTGTTTTCATTAATAACTTCTTCAGGTTTTGTAATGTAGTTGACTGATCGTCATGGCCATGTTGTGCTTTTATGTGAGTTTCTTGTAATGGAGTATCCCTAAAAAGCAGTATTGCATTAAAATGTTACTCCTGGCTTTCTTCAAAACAACAAAGAGAATTAGAAATTAGCTGGCTGACACAGGAAAATAGAAAATGTGACATTATTTAAAAGTTTCTCTCTTAAAATTAATTGAATAAGGATTTTTTTTTGAATGGAAGTGCTTATTAACATGCCAATGTTATGTATGAATTAAGTTGGCTATAAACTGCCACTTTATCAAACATAACTGTTTTATTTTTGCTGTAAAAAGCTAGCTTGAAGAAACTTTTTTGGGGGCTACATATGCTTGACCCTTCAGCAGAAACAGTAATCGTGGGAAAGCAGATAAGCATACATAAGCAATTGGAAATACATCTTGTAAATATTAAAGGGGGGTGACTGTTTCCTGTAAAAATGTCAAACTTCTAGTTGCTTTGGTCTTATCTTACATAACTTGAGAATTTGCATTCTGGAAATAAAAGCTGAATAGGCAGATCTGTGCAGTCACTGCTCGTGTTGGGTGCTGAACTCCAGACGATGCACTAACTCGATTTCTATTTGCTGCATGTCGTTCCATGTGGAGAAGGTCTCTTTACTTTTCTTCCTTTATTGCCTCTGAGACATAACCATTTTTTACTTTGTTTGTCTTTAAATCTTAACCTGTGTGGTACTGGCATTTCCAGATTGTCACATTTAAATCATAGAATGGAATATTGGTTAACCATTTCTTATATATTTTCAGGACAAGGAGGGCTTGCCAGCTGCTGTTGAAGTGAAGAGGCTGTCACCAGGCAACTCTGCTGTCTCAGAATATAAATACAAAGAGGCAGGAGAGAAAAGAATTCAGAATTCATGGCCTGAGCATATCTCCTTTAAATTTAGTGTGGTGAAAAGATTACAAGAAAAAAACATCCTAATCAAGCAGAAATCAATTAAAAATTATTTAAAAACAAACAAAAAACTACAACAGAGGCCTACTGAAATGATGTGCTCCTACTCAGCTTGTGCATTTAACCTGTTTTGTATGATATTTACAGGCAGCCTATACACCATTTCAAAACACTTCATATTTAATTTCAAAAGCCAGGCTTTGTGGGTTTGAACATGGAATTAGGATGTTACCTAACGGTACTAAGTTTTAGCCAATGTGTAATTTGGCTAAAATTTCAGGGAAAAAGAATTAAAAGCGTAACCCATTTGAAATTTGTTCCTGCAGTCTGGCTTAGATTTCAACCACTCCAGAAATGTGCTATCACTTGGAGAACAGATGGTTATGAAGAGAAATATCCCCTTCAGTGCATAGTAAAGCAAACTCAAAAGATTCATCAACTGGGCTGTAATATGGGCTTGAGGTATCACCAAAGTAATTAACCATTGCATATAAAAGAGCTGAAGACGTCAAATAAAGATGTTAGAAACATGTAGCAAACAGGATTTGAAATAAGTACTTTTTTGTCTTCTGTGTATGATCTCCTGTTATTTTAGCCTTAGCTCTGTCTTACACATCCCCTCTAACAGTTCTAGCTTTAGTTACATCAGTATCATCAGTTTAAAAATGTATCTGGACTGAAAGTTTTCATGTTTTCTGTGTAAAGAGACAATTCTGACTTTTCTGATCACTTAAAGCACCATGTGCACAAAACAGAAGAAGTTAAGGATTTAGTGTTGGGGTAATTCCCAACTATATGTTGTATATTTCTCACTAGGGTAGCATCAGAACTGTTTCTCATCTTCCATTAAAAGCAATGGTGAAGTTTTGATTAAACTTCCATATGAGAATCCAAGACATTGAACAACAGCAGATGAAGATGGACATGATACCTTATAAAAGGGTCTACCTGGTCTGATACACGACTTTTCTGATAACCTTCTACTAATCACTTTTCATATCTTGACTCTGACACGTGTTTTCTTTGGTCTGTTGCTTCTTGTTCCCGTCGCCCCATGGTGCTCTGGAAGAGCTGAGCGTGTTCCTTGGGACAGGAGGGAGTTGCTTCATGCTGCAGGAGAGGCTTGAAATAAATGTGGACTAAACCAGCGCTTCAGTTTTAGGTCTTGTGGTTATGATTGTGTTAACATTTGGATCAGACCTAACTAGGTTTTTTGCTAGCTCTCTGATACTGTTTCAGGGAGGTCTGTGTGGCACTAGGTACCCCTTAAGTGACAGTCAGGACAGTGCAACTCCTAAGCAGGTATTTGCTAAGAGGAAAGGAACATAACCCCTTCCTCCTGTACAAGACAAGGAGTGTTTTTCCCACCTCTTATCCAAGAAATGAGAGATGTTTCTATTTATTTATTTTTTATTAATGTAGTCACCTGTGTGAATATTTCCATTGCATACTATTCTGAAGTTGTAATTTTGAATATTGCACCTGCTGTGTGTGCTGACAGTGCATGTTTGTGTTGTGATGATTTGGGATAACTTAATTGTATGTGCTGTGATGCTGGCAGTATTTGGCTTTGTGTTTCTGTTGTTTACTTTTTTAGTGTAGTTTGGAAGTCACGATTACAGAATTTTCTTTTACATCTTGGCGGTTTTAGGACTTGTACACTTTTAGAATAAGGAATACTTTAACAAGAAGAAATGAAGTCTTAAAAGCTTTACATTCAGAAAAAAAAATCCTTTTATAGGTATTTTCTGAGTGAATTTGTTCTGAGGCTTCTAGTCTGTATTGAGTGTAGGGTTTTCCTCTCACTCATTTTCTCCCCCCTTTCCCTTCTCCCCCTGCCCCTCTCTGTGCTGTTATCTGCACACCAAGCTTGCAGCGGCTTGGGGGCAAGCAGAAGTGTTCGGCTGTGCTGAATACAGGACATCAAGGAGTTTGCAGAGGTTTGGAAAGAAGTTTAGATTACTTTTTCGTTTTGCTACATAAGTACTACAGTGTGTTACGGGTGTTGAAATTGAAGCTGCTCTGAATGGAATTCCATTTCATTTTAGAGGGACAAAAAAGAGTTGCAGCTGTAAAGACCTTAAAGAAATGAATGCCTTAAATCACTTAGTGAGGAAAAATGAAGTAATTATCACTGTATAATAAACTTAAGTTTACTTCATCTGAATGATTTGTAGCCAGCATGGATTAAAGAAGCTGATTTTTTTTCTTTCAGATAGGTCAAGATAGTATGTGTTGTTGCTTGTGTGGTTAACTGTGGGAAGTGTTTTCTGAGAATTTTTGAAGAACTTCCCTCGTTCTATAATTTCCTTATCTTTCAAATGCAGACCAATTTGAGATGTGCTGTTTTTAGAAGTATTTAATCATGCTTCTTTTAAAAGCAAAACTCTTCACTTCATGATTGATGAAAAGTTGAGAGTAAAAGAGCAGCATAGTTACACTAATATGCCATTGTAGCATATTCCCATCCTGTCATCTGGAAAATTAAATCAGGTTACAGCATGGATTAGCAGCTAGACTTTTGAGGAGGGGAAGGTAGTGTCTTAAATGCCATGAAATTGAACAATGGGATTATACAGTTCACAGCTAATTTCAGTATTCTTCCCTATTTGGCTTTTTGTTGAACAAGATTCTATAGGCGGTAATAATTTTTAGAACTTGGAAACTTGGTGAACTTGCTGTGTTCTCATAGTGTGGGATCAATTCTTTGGGCTATCCATTTGATGATATTCTGTAAATGCATAGGAAAGAAGCAAAATGCTGCTGTCACAGTGCAAGAAAGTTTTGTTCCTCTGTCCCAGAGAAACAGCATTGTTTTCTCTTCCCCATTTTCAAAACAAGAAGTATGTTCAGTGACAGAAATTTCAATGTTCTGTTCATGCAAGAAATGCTTGAGCTGCTCTGTTGGTAGTTTCCCAAAAAAACACCTCTTCAAAGTGACAAAGGAAACAGCTTCAAAAATAAGCATGTGATCTATTGTGTGTATTGGTTTTCTGGTTTTGTTATTTCTCTAACTGGATCTCCCCAGAACAGGGCATCCATGGTGGGTAACACGAGGAGGTGGTCTTTGGCCCAGTGACATTTACTGGGCAACAGTTGCTTTGTATGGAGCTGCATCCTCAGTGGTGCGCATGAGTAAGAGAACCCAGTCTGACTTGCACGGAGTCACTTGCGAATCTTAGGGAAATTCATGATACACCATAGGTTCAAAAGCTTCTAAAGATAAGTATGAACACCAAGAATCAAATAAAGTTGACCGTTCTTAGTACCAACAGTTTTAATTTAGAATCTGATTATGAAATACTCGGTTAAGACACGAACATGTGACCGCTGAGGAGTTTTTACTGATAGTAGTGGTGGTGATTAAAGCTGAATACTGAAGTCCTGTTTGAGCTTCCCTTCAGTATTTATTCTTCCATTGGTATGCCTGTTTGCCACTGTTCAGAAGCTGGATGTCATGGCTGCTGTGGCTTGACGCAGGCATAGATCACTAGGCAACTTGTGCTGATTTTTTCAGTGGAGAGCTGAGCCTTACTGAGTAATCATATTTGTTTTGTAGATGTTTATATTTCATAAAGTCAGTGTCTGTCTCACTTTATTGTGTATGTAAACACAGTTGAAAATACCTTCTAAATGAACGTTGCATTAGCAATGAAGAATGGATAAAGTGATGAAAGCTGTAATGATGTGTGACATAGTCTCTCTTTCCATTATGTAGTGTTTTCCAAATAAGGATGCTGAAAGTTTAGTAAACATTCCCAGACCGTATAAAAGCTGAAGTGATGGAGCTGATGCAATGTAAAATATAAAGTACTTGTAAAAATATGCGGACGTGCAAGCATTTGGTTGCCAGGCATAATTTAAAGGTGGTTTTCTTAACTGTAGGGTTCCAGGTTATGTCAATTCTCATGCTGTTAGGAGATGTCATCAAAAGCAGGCTGTATCCAAAATATGCATCCCAGTGTCTTGATCAACAGGTAGATGACGCTGAGGGCGATTCCACAAGATACTTAGTGCATCCGACTAAGTACATGTTGCTGTTATCTCCCTTGAAAGTAATGGATGAGAAATTAAATTAAATTTCATGCATTGTGGATTAAATTAAATTTCTTCTAATGTACGCAGTTGATTGACAAAAGGTTAGCTTTTTTAAAATTTATATTAAAGGCAATAAAGCTTCGGAATGTCTCAGCACTATGATCCATTTTTGGGGATTAAAATGCAATTGTAGACTGAGCTTTGGATGAGAATGAATTTGCCCTAAACCTCTACAAACTAACGCATGTGTGGACTCTGATCACAGTTGCATCTTTTTTAAATTACAGTGTGGAAATGTTAAATATGGGGAGATGAAAAAGTGCAATATATGCTAGGACATCCATTTGCCATAGGACAAGTTCAGAAGTTCTCATTTCCCTAGTCTTGAAAAAAATCCTATCTACTTTGGTTGGGTTGAGTCCCCACAGCAAATCTCCTCCTGTCTTCTTACTGAACCTTGCAGCATGTATATCTTACTACCCAACTTTAAAAGGTTGAAATAATTTGTCTTTTAGTACACATATTGAAAGACAAGTAAAAGTGGTATGGCACTAGTTAAGAACTAAAGAAGATTTAACAGCAAAGGAAAAAATATACTACAGTAAATAAGCTGCTGTGAGGAAGAATTTAGAAACTCTC
Source organism: Nettapus auritus (assembly GCA_011076525.1). Taxonomy (NCBI): domain Eukaryota; kingdom Metazoa; phylum Chordata; class Aves; order Anseriformes; family Anatidae; genus Nettapus; species Nettapus auritus. Next base: position 10,145,191 of record CM021781.1, on the reverse strand, counting down.
CCCATTTTGTGTTACTTAAATTATTTAAAGGCTCATTTTCATAATGTCTCTTACGTGTGCTTTTTGATATTTTTGTGTGGAGTGTTTTATTGTTTTTTTTTTCAACTTTCTCCCATTACCCAGCTCACTGAAGGCACAATAGAAGCAAAAGATATTCTGGATATTTACTCATGATTTACGAGAAACTGCTGGGCTGGCTGACCTGTAGGCAGGGTTCTGAAATTGTGCCATCCCTGCCTCCTGTGGTATGCAAAGTACGGCAGCAGAAGATAATCCACGCTGCCTTTTCTCAGGAGACTGCGGAGGCCGGCCTTGTCCGCCTGCACGTAGCCAACTGCGCGGCGTGGAGCTGGCAGCCGGGAGGGAAGGCCGGGAAGGCCGCGGGGTGGGCAGCAGGAGCCTGGGGCCTGGGGCTGCTGCTCTTGTGGGGCCTCTGCTCCTGGGCTTCTGCCCCTGGGCCGCTGGGCCGCAGTTATTTCTGTGGCAGGAGCACTGACAGCGTTCTGTTTGGAAGCAACAGTCTTATGCTCATATAAAGGTGACCTGATTTTTGGTGTGTTGTGAAGACTTTAACCTGTGGTGTAATATTCCATTCGTGTGTAGTATCTCTAAAGAACAAATCATCAGAAATGCCTAATTTCTGAAGTAATGAAGGAAAATCATTTTGTAGCAGATCAATTCAATGTTTCAGTAACTTTGAAAATTGAAATACTTCCCCATTACCAGCTATTGATTTCAGAGGCTGTTAAAGAAATATAGATTGTGATGTAGTGATTGGAAAACCTGTTATTGTTTGTTCCTTGTCACTGGTAATCATCCCAACTGCCTCGTTATTATGCACAGCACTCTGTGGGAGACAATGGCCGGGAAGGGGCCAGTCCTGACAACTGCCTGTGCTGTTCAGAGCATATTCTCATCAACAAATGTGGTGCTTGTAGAGAGTTGTATTTTGTCTTCAGTGTGGTAGGAACACACATGGAACAGGGAAGGGTTTTCCTGTTTATTTTATTTAACGTTTTGTAGGGCCACTGCTTAGCCTTACTTCTAGAGAGCACACAAATTTGAGGTAGGAATATAGTGTAATTTTCTGTAGGAAAAAACATACTTAAGTAAAAACCATGAGTGAAAGTTGATGTATATAAACCAAAATTAAACCATAAAAGCCTAACAGAAAAAAATAATAATAATTAGCTGTGATTTTTAAGTTACTTAAATCCTGTTTTGTCTCAGTTCAGTGAGAGTGGTCTGTGAGGTAGCTTCAGAAATGGGAAAAGCACCAGCTTGTATTTATTTGCCCATGACATCTTTTTAGCTAATAGATTTTATCAGCCAATGTTAGCATCTTGCAAAGGGGTGCAAAACGCAACTCTGTCTTCTGAATGATGATCTCAGTATGAGCTTTTGGGGTTTATCTGAGTGCTGTCAAATATGTTCCTGTAGGCCTTGCTGCCAGCGACGCACCTGCTCTTAAACACACGCTATTTGTGTGGTTAATCCGGTTTGTATTTTTAAAGAATGGCGAATGTGGATTGCAATTGATGGAGGAATGTGTTAACTGTAAACACTATGGATTTTTGTTGCAGTTTAATTCCTTATTAAAAATGGATACATGATAAAATGCTTTGTATGTGTACACATCATACATATCTGTTAAATCTGGGAGCAGTGGGTCAGCAGAAAATGGTGTGTGTGGGGGGGGGGAATGCCAGTATTGTGCTTCAGGCTCCTTTACCAATTTCTTAAGAAATGTTATGTACTTGTATACAAAGTAAGGTGTTAATTTATTTCAGTGATCATCGTTTCCTGTGAAATTCTGAAAGATGAGCCTCAAATCATTTGTTTTTAAAATATTTAAAAATATGTATCATAGTAGATATTAGTTTCATCTTACCACTGATAATATGCTTGCTTTGCTGAAATAAGAAAGATATCATCCCATAAGTTGTAACTTGAAACACTTGAGTGTAAGGGACTCTTGGTGTGAGTTCAGCTCTTCTCATTTATTTGCATTTTTGCACGCTTAGCATAGAGATGTAAGAATTGTCAAACTAAGGCTTAAAAGGTGATCTCTTGCTTTACAGTTTGTTCTGTTAATGCAGAAGGGTTTACTCATATGCATGTATAAAATTTGTTATATTGTGTATACCATTGTATAATAGTAAAATGTATAATGTAGCGTCTGAATGTATGGAAAAGTTAAGCTAGAAAGTTGTTTATTAACGTATGGTCTTGCTGTAATTTTGATTTTAAAATGAATACGCCTTAACAGAAAGTTTGCATCTGCTTGCAGTTGAATTGCCAATCAACTAATTTATTACTAAAACAAACTTTGCCAATGAGAAATCTAGGGTGGGACTATGGTAAAACAACAGTATATGGTGCTTGTGTCGTAAAAACTAGACTCTTCCCCCCAAGCCTCAGTTACGGTGTGGTATAACAATAACGGAGCAGTAGTGATTGCGTATGCAACTTGTCCCTACGTAACAATCAACATTTGTGGAAACACAGTAGAAAGAGTGAAGCATCTGGTAAGGCTATATCCAGAGTGCCAAGCTGCAGGCAACCGAAACCAAGGGAGTTTGTGCAAATGGTAGAACCTGGATAGGGTACTGGTTGGTTTTTCTGTGCATTACACTTCTTATTCTGAACTCTTGTGTGATTGTTGTATTTTTTAATTTATTTTTTTATAATTAGATAATTTCTTTCTAGTCTGGAATCTGGCCTTCTCAGCCATATTCCTTTGAAAAACGGATTGCTTTGAAGCGTGCTGTTCTAAATAGGTTGTCATATAAATAATTTCAGTCATAATTTCAAAAACAATTTTGTTGTTTTGTGAACATCTCTAATTAAATTTAACATAACTTCTCAGGGAATATTGCCATGATATTTTTTCCGACAAGCCAAAGGAATAAGGACAGTGCATCAGTCTGAGTGCTTGCTAATCGGAAGTGTTTAACATTTGTTTTCCTGATGGCACAGAGGTTCAGGACCATATTAATTAGCCCTTTCAAATTCTCGATGAATGTTTTGTTTTCCAAGGAGTGTAACTTTACTGTTAACATTAATTTGAAGTAATATTTTACTTCAGCCAGAAAGCTATTGCACAAAGTAACAGCCTAAAATTCAGTGTAACACCAAAATGTTACAAAATTATATGTAGATGTATGTGTGTACATATACACACATTTATGTTTTCATCTGTTTAATGTGTGTATGTTTTATATATACTTTTCCTCTTTCTGGAGGAGGGTAAAGGGAGAGCCTTGAAAAGTCCTTCCCTGCTCTTATCAACATAGCAGCCTCAGCTGCCCTCCTTGGATCCCCTGCCAGGGTTGCTATCATCTTCTGATCAAATATTAATGTGTGATTCTCTGCTTGCTCACTAATCCAAAGCCAATTAATATTATCTGTCAATTATTTACAGATCCTGAGGTGCGGAGGCAATTCCCAGAGGACTACAGTGACCAGGTTTGGAATGCGTAATTAATTTTTTACATGACAAAATTTATTTCAGGGTTGTTCAACATATTATTGCTGCTCTTTTTACTGAAAGAGATAAATGCATTCTTAGAAAGAAAAAGAAGCTATAATTAGGAGCAGAGGATAAAAACATTTTCACATTTAAAGCAGAAAACGGAAGAATTTTGCATCTTGTAAGATTGTTTTACAATCTAGCTTTTACAAGCGAACATGAGAGCGGGAAGGAAAATTGATTAATAAATTTCACTTTTTGCCTTTAGGTGCCACAGTCTGCAGTTCATTTGGCAGTCCTCACTTCATTGTCTGAAAGGTTTATAGCTATATTTAACTGGGCACCTGGCACTACAGTGCATTTTTTAAATTCTTGCCTGATCATGCAGTCTCTAGTCTGTTTCAGAAAGATGGTCCAAAACCCTGCCTGAGCAGGTAGAACGCACAGGTATTTATCGTTTAGTTAATACACGCATTGAATCCGATTATTTTTTTTTCACGGGATCTCTAGGTGACTTTGAAATTAACAACTTCAAGTTACCTCGTGTTTTACTGTGTCTCATTAGTAGTGGATTGGGGCAGGGGTTAGAGGTTAGGGAGAGGGGATTATTACTGCGGTGTCTGTAAGTACTACTGGAGTTAATGCGCTGTTGTTGTTTGTCAATGTTTAGGGCAAGTGCTGTATTCAGGTTGTGAGTGCAAGCTGATTTCTTGCACCTTTGTTTCTGGGAAGTGCTGAAGTTATGGCACTATATAACTATTTAATATAACAATAAATTTTGCCTCAATGAGTCTCTGATTTTGAGTTAGGGTCAGCAGAGCTATTTTGTTTCAGATCCTTTCCCTTTAATTACTTTTTTTTATGCAACGTGAAATTTTGTGGCACTTAGTCTAATGCATTTAACAATTGTTTAGACATGATAGCTCATCAGCACCGGAACAAATGTTTTCCTAAGTAGCTCTAATGACTCACTGCAATGGGACCTTGACCAGCGCCTCTGAGTGCTTTTGTTGTAGTAGTAGTAAAATAGTAGTAATAGTATTTTATTTTATTTTTTCTTTCAAAGCAGATATACAGCAACCTGTTTTTCACTAGACTTTATTTTTAGGGCTTCCTTTACACATGAAGTAGAGCGTGGAGTTAAACTTTTTGAGGAGATGACATTTTTATTGCTCTTGTCTGTAACATGTGAATAGAGAGATGCCTAAGTTTGTATTTATGTGATAGACTAACGTAATTCAGCATGTTGTAGGCTATCAGGTTAGTCATCTCTGAAATGATAGTCCTTTAGAGCTGGTACACTCAATTGTGTCTGTGCTCAAGGTATTACAGGAGTCTTGTACATAAAATTAACTTTATAAAATTGCTAAGGGTTCTCTTCTTTCTCCTGCAAATAATTAGACTCTTGTAATATTGCTATGAATTTGCAAGATGGAATCAAGCTCAGAGGAGCCACAGGCTCCTATAATTCTTAAGTTGTCCAGCTGGCTATAGACACAATTTTCTATCTCTGTTTTCAGACTCAAAAACACAGCAGTGGGTTTGTGTGTGTAGCGGAATGGGATAGATTGTAAAATTATCAGATATTTTGCACACACGAACTTTTAGCCCAAACTTGCAGTGAATTAAAAAACAAAAACAAAAAACATTTTCTGTCGTGATCCACAGAAAGAATATTTTATAAGTTAATAGCAAGAAGAGAACTTGTCCAGAGTTGATGCAGATTTGAAAAATCTCTTAATTGTGCATATTCAAGGAGGCTAGAGGAAAAAAGATGCGGAAAGGAACAACTACATCCATATTTTTTCTGGTTAACTGGAGCTCTGACAAATGCAATGGATGCAAATCAGTCAAGTAGGCTTATTTCTTGAAACTTCTGGTTAACTATGTTAGAAGAAAAAATTAGAAGTGCTATGTCATTTACGATGAAGATGCACACTAAAAAAACCCTTGTTTTTTTCTGTATATACTTTTAAGCAAAAGGGAGATACGATATGCATGTTAGTGCAGGCAAAAATTGTTTCTAGCAATCAAACATTTATGATTTAATCCAGAAGGAATATTTGAGTTAAATCAACACAAGGTAAAGCACTTATTAGTAAGAAAAAAAAGCAAGATTTTTTTATTCATCTAAATTATCAGTGCTTGTTTTTACATACAATGTATTTCCCATGTACCAGTACATCTGATCAGAGACCCTCGCTGCTGCTAGATGTTTTATTCTGTGTGTTCTTTGTACCTTACAGTAAAAGAATCTGTCACAAATTATTGTGCCTCACTGCTTTAGAAACTGAGAAAAAAGGGAGGTTAGATTGACATCTGTGACTGAATAATGATGACCAGCCTTTTGGCTCCCCTTGAGCCACAAAGCTAGCATTGCCTTTAGAGAGGAAAAAGGAGTAAGAAGAAAGGGGAGGGATAAAAGAGAGTTACAAATCTGTGGTCCCGGAGATGTATTACTGTTGGGCCAGTTGTCTGCGTGGTATGATAATCCATTTTGATCTTCTGTCTTAATTGTCTGCTAAAGACAAATGGGCAGTAAAAGTTCATCAGTTTCATCTTTTGCTTCTCATTTAGAGACAGAATAAATGATCCATCGCTACAGAAGAAACCTTTCTTTCTGACACGGAAGTAATGCAGACCCAACACGTTTTATTAAAATATTTCTCCCTCATTATTTCAGTCCTCTCAGCTCTGATAGATCTTACTGTTTCATGAAAAATGTAATCTGAAATGTAAATAAGGGGTTTGATACAAAGTGAGGAAGTAATGAGCAGGCTAGCCACATTGTAGGAATTTTGATTGTAATTACTGACAAAGTGAATTCTGCGTGTCCTGATTTTTTCCCCCAAGTTGTCTTTGACACGTTCAGACCACAATGACATCCACGGTTTAAATCTGCTAAATAACTGTATAACGGAATATTTTATAGAAAATGTCATAGCCAAGGTACCTTTGGAGCCGTACTAAGAAACGAAAATGCTAATGATTGCTCCAGGCCACTTGAAATGGTTAAAACTCGGGGGCTTTTTTTGAATGGCAGGAGGGGGTGGGGGGCACTGAAGTAATTTTGAGATACCTTTTAGATATATTAACTTTCAGGGGTGCTTTATAATAGCTTTTAGGAATAAAATGTGTATTTACGTACATCTGGTTGTATATAACAGGAAATGCAGTATATGACATTAAAAGCAACAGTTTTGAAGTGCTAGCATTTTAGGAATTATCTTAAAATTTAACACAGTTAAAAAGTTAGATATATTTTTATGATGTGAACTCTTTTTTTTTTCTTTTTTCTTTTCTTTTGTAAAATATCATTGCTGTGTCTAGAAGCAGTCTTCTAAAAACAAAGCCAAAACCAACCACCAACCGTCTAGCAGAAAAATAGTTGCGCCCTACTGCATTTTTGGTTTGGGCTCCTAATAAAGGTACAGCAATGAAGTTCATGTTTTTGCAGGTGAAATCCTGTGCTCTGTTGCAATATAAACCTCTAACCCGTGGCTGTATCACTTTACGTGTATCACCATAGGAACTTTGCCCGTCCACTATTCTGAAGGTTAATTACAAGATTAACAGCTACCCTGGGCTAGCTAATTGTAATGCGAGGAAGATTTTTGCAAAGATGTGAACTTCTATCGGAAATAATGTTTCAGCAAACAGTCAATATATAAAATATGAAATAGCAAATAATCAATTAATGGAAGGTGTAGCAGGAATAACACAATTTTGTAAAATGCACTCCATTTTTAAAATGGCTTTTTTCAGTAGCGCATCATTCAGATCCTGACTGTTTCAGTCTTTGTAGTTTGTCTGGAAGGGAAAAGTTATGGTGATAGTTCCCACCTGTGAGCTACCTGAAGCAGGTAGGCTAACTTGTCTGTAATGTGATGAAGTATTGTATGTGTCAGTTCCAACAAGAAGGACCGAGCTGGTTGCTACTTCTCTTCTGCAGGTAATTTTTGTTTCCACTGGCATTGAAACAGAGGTTGTAATGAAACCAACAATCTTTATACATTTATAGAAACTATAAAACTTTTATGGCGGTCTTTATATAGAAACTAATGGTCTGTCTTGTACAAAGTCTATGAGCGTTGTAGAAACACTGCACACAGGGAAAACTAAAAAGCACCCTTTCTTTGTATCACTGTAAGAGTTGTGAGATTGGACAACATGAACACAGCGCTGGCCGTAACTGGAGCAGAAATCCGCATCTTGCAAAACCTGTGTGCTAGGAGGACATAGTTGCTTGAACAGGGATGATTATAAAACGGGTTAATTTGTCTGAATTGCGCATGGTATCTTCAGTGTGAAGTTTTTGCCTTTGCAGGTTGCGTACACTTCACAAAAAAACTGTCTTAAGAGTAGTTTGAAATAATAGCTGTTCTTTCAAAAGTAGATGAAGAAGTTGGGCTGGGAAGGCTGAGCAATTAGTCATCTAGAAAGTGTAGAAAATTGGTTATAGTGGTCTAGCAAAATATGCAGTATTTGATACTTCTGAAGCTTTTCATACTGTCAGCTTGTATAGAGCTATCACACTTCGTTCATGGAGCTTTTTTTTTTTTTTTTTTTAAGTGAAAGCCTAATAAAACCTAGCGTAGGACAGTTATAAATATTTTCCTTGTACAGTGACCCCTATTGACTAGGTAGTGGTAAAATAGTGGCATGAATGGAAGCCTTTGTGTGGGGTAGGCAAGCAGCCTGCGCAGCGTGTAAGGAGATGGCCTTGTTGTACCTATCCCTCCATGCAGATGCTGCAGCTGCTGGCTCAGCACTGCTGAAGCATTCTGTGGACAACTTAGCCTCCAACAGCACAGCTGGGTTCTTTGGGTCAAGTCTTGAGAGAGTGGGCAGGACTCAGGGGCTTCGGCTATAAAACGGAGTTTTTCCTGAAGTTGGAGGCTTTTTCTAGACTAGAACTATATCATTTAATACGTGAAAGTGGAGAAAACAAACAAACAAACACATATTCCTTGTTCACTCTGTCTCTATGTCATTATCATATGTTGCAAGTTTTTTTGTTACCTTTGTCTTAGACCAAATAGGTGAGAGAGGTCTGTTTTCCTGTCTATTTCTACTTATGTCTTTTGTGTGCCTCTCTAGTATTATTTCATTAGTATTAAAAACTAATGCAGAGCCTCTCTTACTGCCTTTGTCTGTGTAGTAGGGTATACTACCCTTGTTCTAACCTTGAAAAATACATGGTGTAAGGATGATTTGCATCTTAATAGAACCTTTCACATAATCTATTCATCCAAGCTCCATTTAAGAATTGAATTTAGTAAATCTAGGGATTATAGAAGTTAATTTTTTGTATGATGAGAGACTTCAGGCAGAGAACAGAGTGGCTGCTTTTAAGTAGTCCCTCAGATCCTGAGCAGAATTTCACAGAGCATCATAACAGTGCAGCTTTGTTTACTTCTTGATACGTTTGTTTTACTACTACCAGGTGATACGCTGCAAAAGTGATTGCAGTGGATTTGTGTTGAGCAAAGTAGTAATCAGTACCTGAGAGGAGGTAGTCCTGAAGGCTAAGCCATGCTGAGTGAGAAAGTACTCACAACTGGGGCTTTTTTGTCTTTAATCTAAAGAGTTACTTCGTTCGCTCCTGTCTTTGAGAGACTGGAGCGGTTTTCCCCATTTGCTGTATCACTGAGAACATCAGCGGTTTGTTTTTCCCGTTCCGATGTCTGTATTTCAGAAATCACGGGGCAGCGTAGCAGTGGTGAAAGTAGAGAAAACAAATCATAAAGCACTGCTGTTTTATCTTTTGTAGGAACCCAGGAGATGACTTGGTTTTGGACTGAGAGTACCTGAGATAGTGCTGGACTCTGAGGTCTGGGGGAAAGCCAGGGGCCAGAAGTGAGATTCGGAATAGAAATACAGGAGTAATTGCAGAAAAGTAGTTCAAGCCCCTTTCTAAGCAATTTCAGTTTTCTTTCATATAAAATTTGAATCAATATTCAAAGTTCAGTAAACACAATTTGATTTCACCACAAATTATTCAGTTGAGTGCAAATATTACTGGATACAACCGTCTGGCCTTTGTTATACAAGGGGTCAGACTAGATGATCATAATGGTCCCTTCTGGCCTTAAAAATCTGTGAATATATGAATAATTTACAACCTGTCCTGACAACCCTTATTCGTTGAGGTAGTCATATTAAAATCCTGTGGGACTACTCCTGTGAGTAAAGGTTGTGGGATCAGGCCTAAAGTGAGTAATCATTATCACTTATGTTTAAATTTATTGATAAAACTATAAAATATTCACATCAAGTAAAGATGGGATTCCTTAAAGTGGGAGATGCTTATGAAATAATATTCTACTGTGGTTTAACCTGGACATTATCAAAATAATTCAGAAATTTTTCTTGTTTCAGTCTTCTGAAACTACGCGGTTCTCTGCTGCTGCTATAGATCAGTTTATAAACAATTTTTAAAATGTTGTTTTAATGTTAGCAATATGCAGAAAGTATCTTTGTTTTGTTAGAATAAGAATAAATTCAAGCTTCTAGTAATAGGGTCAATGTAGGCATATTAAAATCGTCAGCCTGTGTTAGGGCACTGTATCAGCCTTGTTACGGTGGTCGTTGTATGCACTGCAATGGTGGGAAACGCTACCCTTTGCAGGCAGTAGAATCTATTTTGAAACAAGATCAAAATAACCACCAGCAGGTAAGTGGAGTGGTGAAGGTTAGAGTTAGGAATTCATCTCAGATATGCCCTGTCTGTATGAACTATCGTGATGTGGTAGAACAACACCTCAGTTGATCAGAGATCAGGAGTTCAGCGGGCTGAGTTAGTCTCTGGCTTAAAGATCTGAGTAGCTGGTGGCTGTTTATTTTTGAGAACTACTCACCAGGCGTTGTTACTGCTTTGTCTTGCAGCGTTTTTTCTTCCTTAATGTTTTCTATTGCTACTTCATTGTAGCTGTACTATTCAGCCTCTCTTTTAATGAAGTAAGGAGAGCCTTTGTTTTGTAGCTCCAAAAGTAGTCATTAATGCTGTAAAGTTTCCTGAGTATGTGGAGGAGGGAGTTGTTCTTTGGATTCTTGCTCTTGCAACTTGTCTACCCGTACCCCAGGGTATCAATGCATAAAAAATGTGAAGCTCAAGCTCCGCTGATGGTGTTGTAAAGACAAAAAGCAAGCGGGAAATAAAAGTACAATTTTTATTTGCAGTGCATTCTGTGGCACGTAAAAGAACATCAAAACACACAAAACAGCTTGTGCTTTGTTATTTAAATGGATCATCCTGAATTCTTGTAGCCAGGTGCTACTGTGAAAGGGAATTCTAGGAGACTGCTGTCGCATGGGGTTTGTTGAGTTCTCAGGTGGAAGCGGATTTCCGTGATTTATTGTTGACAGCAGAGGGACTTCCTAGAGTTTGGGCTGAGCGGCGGTGCAAGGCAGCGTAGCTCTTTTCTTTTTCCCAAGTACAGTCTTGCAATGTGTGACGCAGCCTGAAGTGGGCCTGACTTTTTATTGGCTGAGCTGTAAGATCACGTCATCTGCCTATTTCTTTTCTGGAGGAAGAATTTTAATATAAAATGTTTTTTCCTAAAGAAGTCAGCTGGTGATTTGTTTCTTCAGTAACACCAAGTATTCGGTTGTGGTCTTCTGCGTGGCTTTCACGCCCGTGTGGCCGGTCCAGTCTGGGAGCTGTAGGGGTGGGGTGCCCCGCAGAACGCACCGCGCAGAAGCTGTGTGCGAGTGCTAGTGAATGTAAGGGTGTAAATGCCAGGGTTCTGTAATTCCGAGTTACTCTAATGTAGGGGAAGAATGGAATTTGTGTTCTGGAAGGGACATACTTTTTAATACTCTGCTGTCTTAGCTGTGAAAGGGAACTAGTGTGTAAGAGTGTGCAACTGGAATTCTGAGATTTTTGCATAATTTAATTTCCCGATGCTGCCATTTCTCAGAGCCGTCATCACGAGGCCTGTATTGGCATACTTGCTGTTCTTTCTAGTATGTCTGAATAAGCTCATAAATGTACAGTACAAAGTATTTAGATTGTGTGATATGTTAATTGAATTTCCCAAATTATTTTGCATGTATTATTCTTTGTTCTTTCTTCTTCTTCCTAAAAGAATGATGGGAAGAGCCTGAAAGAAAGGGTTTGTTGGTGATTGATAGATGAGATTAATTGCTGCTCACATGCTCAAATTTTCACACATGTCTGGGTAGCGGCTTAGAACTGGTAGCATATTATAAAGAAAAGTTGGAAACTAGTCTGTGGTGGCACAAGAAGTCCACAGTTCTTAGCTTTATACTTGGAAAACTTAATTTCTGTGTACAAATTTTACATCTTTTTATGTATCTGTCTCCCTTCCTCTCCCAGCCCTCTCCCAGATGAAAACCACTTTCCACAGGTAAAAACATTTTCATAGCTTTCAGGTTTTGGTTCAGCATTTCATCTAGCGTTATTCTCACGTTTAGAAATCTGAAAGCTGTGAAAATATTAGTAAATTGGAAGTACTGTATCCTCTCACAGTGTTCAGTTATCTAAGGTGTTCGCTGCCTCGATCTCATCTCTTGAAAGTACAATGTTAGAAAACATCTTTTTTCCCTGGAGGCACTGGTGTCCTCCTGGCATATCACCATTTTCTCCTTTCTTCTCCTTTAGAGAATTATCAGAGGTATGATGTGAATGTGAGAAATGGGATCTCCCGACTTTTAAAAATTGGTCAACTGTTGCCCCCTTTGGGATAGTCATTTACTTTTTGCTATGTTGCCTCACCAGCAAAAAGTAGCTAACACCTGCTAACATAGTTGTTAATTAACTTCATTAGTGACTAGCTTTAAAGCACCTACAGAGCATCGTGTTCTTCTCTCCAGCATTGAGGAGGATGTTGGTCAGCACAGATGGAAGACATTTGTGAGCAGGCAAACCCATGGAATTGTATCCGTCTGTGTGTTTGATAGCACTGCGCTGGCATATCCATGGCGTTTTTCTTAGCAGTCATATTTATTTTTTTTGAAGACAGTTCTAGGAGTATTTTTCCATTTTCTTTAAATACAGTGGCGTGATGAAACTTTTTCTCATTACTTCTCAGGAATTCTGTATTTTGCTCCGTTGTTGGTTAGAATTCTGAATCTGTAGTTTATTTGCTGTTAAGGATGGCACTCATGGAGAATTTAGTATTGAATTAATGATGAATTTCTGGAATCAATAAACTGAATTCAGTATACACTCAACCATTTTCTTTGGTAATCAGTGAAGGAAGAAATTGGAGCCTGGTGTTATTCTCTTATGCTTCTTTTTTAATACCTTGAATTTCTGTAAAAAATCGTGTCGGTGAAGTGACTTCACTTTGCAGTGAGAGATGGTAGAATTTCTGTAGTAATGCAGATGGGGGAGAAGTGGTGCTGAAGCCCTCCTCTTCACAAAGGTGAAGAAGTTGTTGATGGTCAGTTCTTACCTTGGTTTCTTAACCGTGAAATTCAGTCTTTAATTGAACTGTTTGCTTTCAGTATCGTGAGTTTCTTCAGACCTTTTTGCTTTAACCAGGGACAGGAGTTGGTTTTTAATATTTACAGTTCACTGAACTATTTTTTCTTTGTATTTGTCTTTTTTATTATTTTTATTTTTATTTTTTTTTTAGCTGCTAGGTTGTTCAAAACATCATCAGGATTAATTTTTCTGTTAATTTAGCTTCCTGCTTGTTGTGGCTGGATGTTGCAGAAGAGTATGTGAAATCTTGCACCCAGCCAGAACGGATTACAGTCTTTAAAAGTCAAAACTGTTTTTCCTGCACTACTGGAAAATGAATCTCCTGTTGGGGCTGAAGTACAATGCAGGTTTAAAAAGGTGTCGTGTGGTTACACGGCTGGGATTTGCTTTTAGTTTTTAATTTGGGTTCAGAGTTCTGCCCCTTCTCTTTTAATGTACTGTGTTTGTATGGATGAGTTCTAATGCTTTACAATATCTGCTTATAGTAAAGATCAAATTGGCCCATTCTTGTCATGCATATGAATAAAAATCTGATTGGAATAATACCTCCATAATGTTTTTTATAATCATACAGTTTGTATTTGATAAACAGAACTCATTTCCAGACCGTCTAGCAGATACTGGTTAAGCATTTTTACTTGCGTATATTTTTGAAAAGACTGGACAGTGAGTGAAGCAGAAATGATTAAAAGTCTTGATCTTGCCCATTTCATGTAAACAGGGCATTTCTTTTGTGAGCACACCTTGTTAACTCTCCATTGCAGACCTTTATTGGTGCTTCTTGAATAATTTGTTTAAACTGCGCAGTACAGATTCCTTATTTTAGCACTAAGACTTACAAAGGCTTCTTTTAGCAGCCTTTAATTTTGTACTTATGTATGTGACATAGCCTGTGGCTGTGATCTCTACTGTGAATCTGCAGTTGTTTTGGGATGAAAGAAGAAGGCAGCTGGAAACTCAGTAGCTACATCTAGCTGTCTACCTAGAGAAGGCCTTGATTTCAAGTTTATCTAAACAAGCTCGACTAATCCCAACTATCTAGGGGGATCCACTGTCAAAACAAGCAGCATGGCCCTAAGGCAAACACAACCATACAGAAATGAAGGCTGGGACTTCCAATACTCCAATGACTGCATACTGGAGGCTTTTTTCCTGAAAGAGTAGGAGAGGTGGAATTTGCATAATGCCTTTTCATTGCAAACTTTTGGAAAGCTGACAGAGGTCCAGCTTATAGCTCTGTAGCCACAATACAGAGTCTATAGGAGAATCCTTGAATGACCTAACCATATTGAAAGAAAAAATGAAAGCATCGAAGTATAGCCAAGTGAGTGTGGAAAAGAGGGCTGCTGCATTGTCTAACATCTGCTCTACTTCTCGTTAGTTTTGTTCTTTGGTATTCTATGTGGACTTTGGAGAAACCTAAGACAGCCTAACATGAATCCTATAATCTTCCTTCTGAATATTTATGTAGTGTGCCAGCCTCTAAGCTGTCCTTTGCATCTTCCTACTTCCCCCTCATTTTCATGCTCTCAAATGAGGCCAACATTTCAAAAGCTAAATAAATGTTTGTGAATGTTTATAAAAGATTTGCATAAATTTGTTCTTGTTTGACAAAGATCACTTTTTTCTTATGCCAGTTCTGAAATTTTTTAAAGGTTTCAGTGCTTGTCTTGACAACAAAGTCCTGCCTCAGAGAACAATGATTGCTGATTAAGTGGGTATGCAGAGGGAGCTGAATAGAGCATTTGAGGCGATGCCTAAAAGGGCCAGTCATCTTAAGCCAGAATTATAATATTTAACAAATGCTAACCAATGTATATATTTAAAGCCGGGGTTTTGATGTGATATACCTGGGCAATTGGCTTGCAGTACGAGCAGTATGCAATTATCTTTTCACACCTAATTTTTCCTAAATGTTGAAGTGAAAATATTCCTCATCTTTAATCGCTAGATGTTGAAAATAAATTCAGTTCAATTACTATTCCAGCTTTCTGATATTAACATTCCTTATCTGCACCAATAGATCAATGTTTATGCACATAATTGGACTTGATTTTTGTGCTTGTTTATGTAATTTTTCAGTTTATCGTGATTTAAGACTGCAACAATGATTCTTGCCACAACAGCTGTAGATTTTTTTTTCAACATTAGCTAATATCCATTTATCTTAGAGGAAAACTAAATCTGAAATTCATTGGAGGGACTTTAAAGGCACTTAGAGAAGAGATCTCTTTGCAAGACTGCTTAAATATTTAGTTCAGCTTTACTTTCAGATTTTTTATACCAAAAAAAGAGTAATAGTCGTTTTGTTCTTTTGTTCTGTTAGTTGAGAGGTTGAAGTTGTCATTAAGGCAAAAACTAGAGCTACTTCTCTGCCACAGTTTTTATCACATCTGCTAGGCCTGTGTCCCAGGAGGAGCAGTGTGGAGCGGTGAATTCAGCGTAGGCCCATTATCTGCTGGCTTTGCGTGTGTTGTAAAAGGAGCGAGACCTCAGGGAGGCTTGGAGCCTCCTCCCGTGTAATGTCCAAATCAGATTTGAAGGACTGGTGGCAGGAAAGCTTTGGCCTTGGGGTGTGAATTCTAAGAAACAGAGTCACAATTAGGTTTAAAAAATTCAGGGATTTTCAGCTTTATCATGAAATATGTTTTTAGTAATGCAAGTAGAAAAGTTGCCCATCTGTGCACATATTTTGTATGTTTAAAATATTTAAATGATAGCAGGCCTCAATATGCTTAGGAAACGTTATTTATTTCATGCTGATACTCTTACAGTGTCTACAAGCAGGTTTTTTTTGTTGTTGTTTTTAAAGAATAGCATTTTCCTGAGGACAACTGGTTACCTTGAGTGAAGCGATAGCGTTTCATACGGGGTACCCTTCTGCCCCCGGCCTCCGTACAGGAAGAAGCGACTTCTGTAGGAAAAAACTCGTCTAATTCAAGCTTTGTAGTTGCTCAAAAAGAGGTAGTGAATTCCTAGAACACCACAGCACCAGTTCGTCTATTTGCTTCTAGTTGTGTTGGGATACAAGAAGCATTAAAAAAGCAGAGATAAAACTAAATTAAGGCAATTTAAATGAATGTTGCTAAGCAAATTATGCACCTGGTTTTGGGGTGTAGAAGGGCTTTTTAGGGAACTGATTAAAATTTATTCTTAAGATATTTTGACTATCGTAAGATCTAATACTGTTCAATACTGCTGTGAGATATAAAACGCTTCCACGCTAAAATGCATTCCAGATGAAATTTGACACAAATGTTTCACAGACAAGATTTTATTTATTTATTTATAAAAAATGTCTGTTGTATCAGTTCTGCTTAAAAAGAAAAAAAAAAAAATCTTTAAAATCTAGAGAAGTCGTGCTTTTAAGTTTATTCTTCTTTGCTTCCAGTACTATGTAATCATGCAGAAATCTCAGCTTTTTGTTGTGGCCGTGTGACACCAGCCCCTCCATGCAGCAAACCTTCTTTTAATTTGAGAAATAATTTTTATAAGCTGTTTGAATTGGAATCCTTCTGAATTTTAAGTACATAATTAGATGGCATTTGTTAATTGATGAGAATCTGTAACGATAACTTCAGGAAAATCTGATGTAAGATAATAAAATCCAACACTGCTAATAAATGGAAATGGAGCTTTAAATCTTAAAACACAAGATTTACTGATCCCTGGTTGTTACTCATAGCTGTCTTCGTTAGTGGCCAGCATGGCTTTCTGACACTTCTATTTAAATAGAATTATGATACATGACTACCTTTTCCTGTTCGTTGGAGGCAGTTGCTTTGTACAATGTTGTTTCAAGTAACAGCAGAACTTGCACCTTAGGTGCTTATTACTGAAGTGTGTAAGGCTGTTCCCCTTCCTAGGAAAATGGACGTGAATTTCTAAGTCATAGCTAGCAGGATTTATGGGGTTCTAGATTGTTCTGTACTTTCACTGTTCTTCTGCTTTAAATAGCATTGTTGCTGTTCAAATAGCATTGTAAGACCTCAGCTAAAGGTCTTACCTGGGTTCTGGACAGCCTTGTCAACTTTGCCGTGTTTTTCCTCAGGTTCCTCAGTAGGTTTTCCAAATACAGATCCCCAGCGTGGTGTTTCCTGTGGTGTGTTGTTTCCCTGCTCTGACTCGCATCAATGTTTCAGTGCCTTAATCATTAATACTTTCTCAGGGATCTCTGCTTGTGTTTAATTTTGTTTCACTGCAACCTCTACCCAGACTTCTTGTTCGCTTTGACTCTCTGTTGTGTCAGGCACCTTTCTAAGCGCAGAGGTGTTCCTGGCCTGCTGCCCTTGCATTGGAGCATCGCTCTGCGTTCGGTTTGAGCAGGGTGCTGCTGCTCGTTGGGACAGCAGTGCTAAAGCAGCCCTGGATATTTAAGAGGCTCTGAAGTTCTTCCTTAGACTTGAAGGTGGAAACAGTGAGAGGTTTAAGAGTCAGACTTAAAATACAGCTTGCATATTAAATTCACAAGTGAATATACAAAACGTTTTTCAGCAATGTTGAGCTTTCTGTACTATTTCTTCTCAATATAAAGATAACTCAGGACATAAGCCAAGAGTGTATTTAACAACCTTGCTTTCCATACGCTTTTAAAGTGTATCACTGGGGGGAGGGAGGGGAGAAGAAATCGTTTCAGAGGCTGCCTCACCTTCATAAATTGCTGTGTGACACAAAGGGCTGAGCGCTCTCTTCCTGGCTCATTTATTTTGAAAACTTTGCTACTGAAACCAAACTTAATCAATGAGCTCTGTGTTGTCTCCGATAAGTTATGTGCTGGCTTTATTGATTGGGAAGGATTTTAGAAAACCCATGTGGGGCTTATAATGTCAGCAGTGTTTTGATTATGAAAAGCGTCGGAACCCTGGGACCCGGAACCAGGTGGTGGATGTCCTCCAGCCGCCGGTGACACGGCTGGGCTCCGTCCCTCCGGGGACACGGTTCATGCCCTGCACTTTAACTGTGGTGACTGGCTGCTATAGATGCACTT
This sequence comes from Nettapus auritus, assembly GCA_011076525.1. Classification (NCBI taxonomy): domain Eukaryota; kingdom Metazoa; phylum Chordata; class Aves; order Anseriformes; family Anatidae; genus Nettapus; species Nettapus auritus. Next base: position 10,127,278 of record CM021781.1, on the reverse strand, counting down.
TTTGCTCATTAAAATGTTAAAAATCAAACTGCATGTAAAAAGATTTGTGAAAATATAAACTTGGGGATTGATCCAGAAAACTGGCAAGGGATACCCTGGAGAGAAGGGTTTCAGCTCCTGGGCAATTTACGCTTCTCAGCTGCGAGCCCTGGCTGCTTTTTTGTTGTTGTTCTCTGCTTGGGTTTTGGTTTTCTTTTTAGGGAGGTTGTTTTAGTGACTTTTTTTGTGGGTTTTTCTTAAAGAATATAGGCCAGGGGGAATAAATAAGAAAACACTTTAGTCATACTACTGCTATCTTTCATGTCAGGTAAAAACAAAAGGGATTATAAGATGCTGCATGGAGGGGTTCTAGCTCTTATTTTGATAATTTTTTGTTGTTATTTGGGATCTTAAAGAGATAATGATTTTTCTAGGACATGAGTAGCCACCCATCTCAAGACAACTTTCGGAAGCTGTATTCTATGCAGGCAGTGCTAAGCTTTCAAACTGAGCTGCACTTAAATTTAAAAAAGGACATTTTTATAGTAACGAGCTTGCAACTTGAGCAACAATTGAGTAGGTATCCAGTAATTGTGTTTTTTACATGCAAAAGATCTGCAGTTTTGTTAATTAAAACCTAATTCTGTATGTGATTTATTTTAATAGTTAAAATTTAGAAACAAGTCTGATTAACCTGTACTGGTCTCAGTTTTTCATCTCTAAAACAAGACAGGTAAGATATTGGTATATAACAAGAGGCAAAATATGCCCAATAACAAAAAAGCTACGTAATAATATCACTGCGAAGCCTTTTGTTGAAAGGCAAGGCATTGTGTAGTGGTGTAAATTCAATATATTCCCTGTTGAAATGAGAATTCCATTTTCTGTGTTTAGAAAGCCACAAACATTAAGAATCAATGGCGGAGTAAGTTCTGAGTAATATATTTTATTATCCTACAATAACATGATGCTGATGAAATGGTAACGTGATTTATCTTAAGTGTTTTTACTCGTAGTTACAGTAACTATTCACATCCTCACCAAAATAATGAAGAGGATATGTTGTGCTACTTTGAGGTGACTGATGACTTACCTTTTTAACACTGTTTTTTTTTTCAGAACCGCATGTAGAGGCTACTTTGCTTCTTAAAACAAATAGAAAAGTGCTGGTACCTTGAGGAGAATGTGGATTGATGAGGCCAATAAAAATATAGGCACTTCTCACTTTCCTGCAGTTGTAATTTTGTTTGTTTTAAAATTCTGTGTTTTTTTTTTTTTTGTTTTGTTTTGTTTTGTTATGTTTTTTCTGTTTTATGGTTTGAGATTTCAGTAATGGGTAAAGGAGAAGCAGGGAATAATTGAAATTTGTCAAGGTGTAGTTTTTGTGCAGAAGCAATTGGCGCTGAGCAGGAGGCTGGTGATCCTAGTGGAAGTCAGTGAGGCTGCGCGAGGGTGAACCCAACCACGTTAATGAGGTCTTTACTATCAAGGCTTTGTTTTGTATCAAAATGCGTATTTCTGCAGAGTTTACTCTGGAACCTGGATAGTTGCTTTGCAAGTTTCCTGCTGAATTTGAAAGGGGGACAGCTCATTGCTTTACATGCCTTTCTTCAATAGATTCTTTCTTGTTCTTTAAAAACAGAAGGTTGTTAAATAATCTATCAATAAACTGTCAAGGAGTCAAAGTTTCCTTATCTGTTTCTGCCTGAAATCTTAAGAACTTGCCACATTTTAGTTGTCAAGAAACCTCCAAAGAAGAGGCTAGGAGCAGTTGAGCCTGAAACCATTGCTAAGGATGGGATGTGCTTGCTTGAATTATGTAGGAGGAACATGCTCTTGCAAGGGAGTCAATATGTTTTCTGCTTCATTGAATAGGTTATGAGAGTGATGTAGTTTATTTGTTGAATGATGGCGTTGGCTTTGGAAATAAATGAAGCGAGAAGCATCAGTTTCGTTATTGGTGATAATTTATTACTATTGCCCAGAAAAGCATTGAATTTATCAGGTTTGTCATTTAGTCAGGGTGATTTTCTTTCAGTTGAGAGCAGAAATATATTTTGTTTTGGGCCCTGAGATATTTCATTGTGGAGGTGAATGGACAATAAGTGGCTGGTAGTAAAGGTCTGCCAGCTGGGTTGACCTTTATGGTGGGCTTTGTACTGCAGAATTCAAAATGTGAATGTTATAGAATGATACAAGGTAAGCAGATTACTTCTGTCTCTGCACACAACTGTTTTGGTACTTGGTATTTTTGCCTCTTTAATGCCTGTATTTATTTAAAGATGAAAATGATTTCTTAATTAAAAACACTGATCGTGTGTTTGGTTGTCACATCCGTGCTCTTTATTTGGGATCATCCAGAGGTTATATTTAAAAGTTTCTCTGTGTGTGGTGCTGCTTTGCAACTTTTAGGAAATGGTTTGTACATTAAACAATTTGTATTTATCTTAATACACATTGTTTTAATTGGTCTTTTAATGCTCAGATTTTCTTTCTGATAGCAGTAGGCAATGTTAAACGTTCCTGCTATGAGACCTATTGGCTTTATCTTTTGTTATTTATCTTGCTGATGTTAGGAAGTATTCTCTAATCCCCCAGACCTCTGTTCCTAGGTAACAGGCAAAAGCTGTGCCAGCAGAAGTGGTCCTGCCAGGCCAAGCCCATGTGGTTTGGTGTTATTCACTATGATCCATATGGTCAGGGTAGAGAGTGTCCCCAGAGAGGTGTTAACACTCAACAACCCAACCTCCTCCTACCCTTCGGAGAATTGCTGGATGGCTCCTGCTGCCTGCCCATGTGTGAATCTTGATTAATTTTTCATTTTTAATGAAGTTTGATCATGTTTATTATTTCACATGATTGACTGCCTGGTACTCCTTCCATGTAATTGATAAAGCCCATATTTCTTCATCTGTCTCTTCTTTCTTCAGGGCAAAGTTGTGAAATTGTGTGATGTGGTTAATATTAGATTTATTGGTCCCATTAGATGTATAAATTATCTCTCTTTCTCTCCACAGGAAGTTCTACAGACTTTGACCAAGTTTTGTTTCCCCTTCTATGTGGACAGGTAGTGTTAGATTTTCAAACTTTACAAGAAAATAAGCTTGTCAATAAAACCACTGTAGAAAATAAAAACCATACTGTTCTTAATGTTCTGTCTGCTTGACTGTGATTTAAAGCACCTAAGTGCAAATTATAGTCTCAGAATCCCTTTTTCCTGGGGTTTTTATGGGCACCATCAAAAAAAAAAAAAAAGTTTTAACTTTGTGCTTTTGTGCTGTTCAGTGGCAGCAATAAAAGTGTGTTTTGTTTTACTTCTATGTAATATTTGGACATGAAAATGCTCAGATAGTAATTGTCAATGTGCATATTAACATCAGAACTTTGTGTACATCTGTGTTGTATTTCTTAATTGCCAAAGGTTAGGCAGAATAATTAAGTGCTTTACATTTAAAGGCCTCTGGATCTTGTTGGAATTCTGGTGCTTTTCTGGGACTTCTTAATGCAGCTTCTACATTTTGGAAAAATTGTAGAGTAAGTTCCAGATATGACAAACTGTTGGAGAATATTTAAATTTTACAATAGGAAATACCAGAACTTTTAAAGTTTTTGTTTGTTTGTTTTGTTTTTAGTTTAGGTTTTAAGTTACTTGTGATGACTTCATGGTGAGAAAAGGCCTTCAGATTTAGAAAGGTTGCACTCTGCTTGTGTCCTGGAGCAGCAGCATTCAAGTGGTGGCATCAGTTGTCTTAGGTCAGCTAACAAACTGGATGTGCTGCCTTTTTACTGGACACATTTTTGGTTACTGTGTGTAGTTTTATCATACCTAGGGTTTTGTTGTACTTTTTTTTCCAAGTAATATAATATAATAGAAGCAGTGTCCAGTTCTAAATTTTCTTAACTAACAGTGTGAATGAAATAGCACCTATTTATCTACTTAAAATATTTTAGTCTCTTAATATCACAATGAGGAGATATTTCAAAGTGTATGCCCCCTTCCTCCAATGGGGTTTTGCAAAAATACTTTGGTTAGGGTAGGCAGAAGAAATGACATCTTTAAACAGAATAGTGCCTGGGTAGGTTACCTTATGCTAGGAAGAGCTGACAACTGAAACTGGAGCAAGACCTGCTCATCAGCATGTCTGTTTTCTGCAAATCACATAAATGCAAGAATCTTTAGGTTCGCTTGCTTGGGAGGAACTTACCCAGTGGTTGCAAGTGTTTAATAAACAGGCCTCTCCCTGTGCGAGTGCAGCATGTTTTTTCCCCATTCCATAATTTTAATTGTCAGCTAGAATTCTTTTCTCACATGCAGTCTGCTCTCAACCTTGTTAAAATTAAGCATATAATCCCTTTCTAAAACACCATACTAAAATCACCATAGTAACATTACATCCAGTCCTTACAGATAAAACACAACACCAGTAAAGGATTTCTGGGTGTACCCTGGTAGCTCAGTGAGCTTTATGGAAAGGGTTGTTGTGTTGACATTTAGAATTTAGTAGGATGATAGTACTTACGCTGTCTAATTCTCAGACTGCTGAAATGCTATTAAATGTCTTTCTTGTTGTTCATCTGTGAATATGGAGCACTTCTCAGTCTGCATCACTGCGTCTTTTTCCTTCCCCGTTTGGAACCCACTGAAGGTTTCTGCTTTCTGAGCTGGACAGAGCCATCTGTCTGATCTGGGTCTAACTTTTCTTTCTGAAAGTCTGTTTTCCTTTGTTTTCTTTTGGTATTTGTTTGCTTGTAGGGCTCATAACTGTGCCAGTTGAGTGGCCTCAAATGTAATGTTTTTTGTTGGCGTTAAGATTGACCAGTAAAGGTGCACTTGTAAGTTCTAGTCGTATTTTTCAGTTCTCACCGAAAACACAACCGGAAATAAGGGTTAAATTCATATCTTTATGAGGTCTCAAATCAAAAATTGGAATGAAAAGTCCTCTAATAATTATACTAGTCAAAACTTTGCCACTGAATGTCAACATTTTTGTTGAATACCGTAATTGCAAATCTACTGTAAAATTACGTCGCTACAAACTGGGAGGTGAATTGGCACCATGTACTTCTGATTCTAGTTTAACTTTTCCTCCTATGCACAGTATTCATTTTTTCCTTTAACTGGTTGCTAGCAGCTAGAGTAAAGGAGAGCCATCTGGCATGGTTCACGTTGCTGAACACCTTGTAATGATGTATGTGGCACGCTTTCAAAATTGGTAGATGGATATGTAAGGCTTCAACAAGTCGATATCCAAGTGTTGAACAAGTATGTTATTAAACATTTTCTTGCTCTTTGAGTAAACAAATTTTCAGATGAAGAGTAATAACTATTTTGTGTTATATGAGAGAACATGGCTTTGGTTCATACCGTGTGCACTGCTTTGAAGTTTGTAGTTATATCCTTTTTCATTTAAAGATAAATGCATTTTTATTATCCAACCATGCTTAAAAAAGTACCGTCCTTCCCAAACCAAATTTGCAAGTTTCTAGAGGGTGTATACTCTTAAGCTTAATTTTTCAAAAACAGACAAACAAACAAAACCACAAAATACACTCCCAGACAAATAAACCAAAACAACAAAACAAACAAACAAAATAAACAAAACCACCAAAACAACCTTCTGCTGAAGGAGGAAATGTTACAGGTTCAATAACTTAGATTAGATACTTTTGATGTGGAGTTAGCTCAGCATTAAGTTTTTCCTTTTTATTCTCTTTATTTTCAGCTATGCAGTTAGCCAAGTTGGACAGAACTTTACATTTGTCCTTACAGACATTGACAGCAAACAGAGGTTTGGATTCTGTCGCTTATCTTCTGGGGCCAAGAGCTGCTTCTGTATCTTAAGGTAAGTCTATGGTTTAGCTTTTGGCTGACTCTGGGAAACAGTGTTTGACTTTGTGTTGTTACACTGCAATTATGATTTCCAGCTGTTCGAAATTATTTTCCTATCTGGTCCTCAAAGTCACTGCTCTTCTGCAGAAGTGATGCAAAATATCTTGCACTTTGAGTTCCTCTACAGATAACTGTATTTGTTTGTAGTCAGTGTTCTTGAATTAACAATGTGGTAAAAAAAAGAAAAGAAAAGAAAAGAAAAAGAATATCTCTGCAGTAATTTGTTACGACATTGCATAACTGTAGCTGTTATCTTCAGCTGTCACAGCTGACCTTGTTAAGGCATTTGGTGGATATTTGTATATGCAAGCTTTATTAACAAAGCATCTGTTGGTAGCTGGGGGAATGTCCTCCAAGCTGATGCTGTCCACATCCTAAAAGTTTGTGTGTATGAGCATTACCCTGTCCTGTTGAGGGTTTTGTGGAGTTTGTCATATACAGATGGCTGGTGGAAGCTGGAAACAATGTGTTTCACATAGAACGGGCAAAGATGCTCTAGCAGAATGTTCTTGATGACCTCCTATGGAGGAAGTTGAAATACAGCCTGTGATTTTCTATTTACATTTGTTGCAAGAAACGATGCAAGCAAAATCAGGTTTCATATCTACTGATGTATCAGTTCCATTAAGAACTTTTATGGAATCCAGTGTATGAACAAGAAGAACTTGTCTTTGGCCTGCAAGTACTGTGCGTTGCAAATGGTGGAGTGGGACCTTCTGCATATGTTTTATTGGAAATTATCCCTCTGGAGAGTTTGGGGGATAAAGTTGCAAAATATAACAAGCTATCAAGTATGAGGACCCTTCTCCCTTCATTGAGTTACATACAGCAATGCCATGGAACTGATTTTGGATTGATGTATTTAGTTAACGGTGAGTATGTCAGTGCCATTTGTGTTTGCAGTAGACAGGCAAAGATATCAACTGTTCGGTGTCAGCACTGCTCTGACAGCAGGGACAGGGACCTGCTAACCAGGCAGTCATTGAAGAAGTCTAATATTTGGAGAAATTAGCGTTAAATCTACCAGAATTACTAATTAATTGTGTGGGAGGCAGGATGACAGGAGTTGTATCAGTATCTTCATGCTGTCTTTTCCCTAGTAGAGATTTCAGCTACTAGTAGTGGTGGCAATCCAGCAGTACGGACCACATCCCGAGGACTGGAAGGTATTTCTGTAGCTGCTTCAGTGTAGTTGGGGAGCTGATTCACTGTCAGGTGTGACGTGTCTGGTTACGTAAAGTAACTTTTGCTGATTAATGACAAATCAAAGGGGAGACACCATTTAAAAAATAAATCTGAATGATCAGTATGAGTCCCTTCTTGATCTCTCCTGGATAAGAGTACTTTGCTGTCAGCTCCCTTATGTTAAGTGAATGCCAAGAAGAAATGGAGGAGTTATGTTGTAGTTAAATGCCTTCTGCTTCAACTCATAACCAAAATGGAAAAAAAAGAAAAAACAACACAGTGCAGTTAGAGCAGTGGATGAATTGGGTCTCTTAGCTTCTTCTCTGTTTCCTCTTTCTTTTGCTTCCTCTCCTTTCAGCTTCCCTGCCTGCTTCAGATAAGTTAATTTTAAGAACTTGTTGACTAGATTGCTTAAATTTGTCCCACAAAACTGTTTCTGAGCTAAAAGTATTAAATTGCCTCAATGTACTTTACTGGGGATTGCTGGCTGCATTCTCTGATCTTTGTACGTGCTACGTCTCCACTGGATACTCAGTGGAAAACGGATGGCAGCAAACTTCAAGTATTCCTTGTTATGCAGTATAAGAAGTAAGTGATACTGTTTGTCATCAGACATAATACATGTTTATCAGCCAAAGGTTTTATGGGCCTGGCCATGGTGAGAGGTGGAAAATCACTACAGGTTTTGGTTCGTCATTGAAGAGGAACAGGAAAAGGAAATTCTTTTCACTCAGCCTATGCTTTAAAAATTTCAGCAGAGTTCTGGAAATAGTTGAAAGCTGAGACAATCCTCAGAATGCCAGAAGTCAAGGTCTGCACCTTGAGATTTAAAGTGTTCCAGAGACTTTTTCATGGGGATGCAAAGGAGCTCGATAGCAGTACAGTTAGCCACGTGGATGGACCTTGTGTGGCCAGCAGAATTCTGCTTTACAGAATAAGTCTTGTGGCTATTTTAACCAGTACTGTTTAGAAAGCCGCTTTCAAGTTAGCTTTCATAATTATTGCAAGAAATGGCAACTTAATTTTTCATACTATTTATATACTTCCATAATTAGTTTTGTTCCTGCTGTGGATACCACACAGATCTATGGAAATCTTTGATTGGTAAATTAAAAACTGCATTGTCTGGGTGTTCTAGGATTTTCTTTTATTGAAGAACCAACAACTCTGTCTCTCGTATTCCTTTTCCTTTTTTCCTCACTTGATTTCTAGCTAATCACAAAACTGCAGTGATCAAATAATGCATGTAATGCCGAGTTGTAGAGCTCTCTTACACAGCTCTGTAGTGTAGGAGCTTTCTTTCTGCATTTCAGACAGCAGAGGGCGGACAAAAGCACAGAACAATTGTCACAGATGGTTTGGTGTGGTAGGGTTTTGTTTTTTGAGGTTCTAAACAATGACGTGCCTTAAAAAAGCAAAACCACAAGATCAGCTGTCACACATCAAAATCTGGTTAACTTGGGGTTCTGTACTACGTTTTTCAATGCGATACCTTGAAAAACAGAAGATGTACTTTTAAGATATTTTCCTTTCAAAATGATGAATGCACAGTATGTTGAGAGCTAGTTTGTCAAATTCTGAGTTATAATTTTGTGATTTTAGTATCATAAGAAAATTTCAGTACCCGAAGATTTTTTTCTTTCTAAGATGTCCTTTAAGGGCTCCAGGATTTTGGCTCAAATAAAGCTTCTTGGGTATGTGTTAAGATGCTGAAACTTTTTTTTTGGTTTTAGGGGTTTGCTTTATGGTAACTTTCGCATCAGATTTGGAATAGGCTTTTGAGGATGAACAATATACCTGGTTCTGAGTTTATTGAAGAGATGTAGTATTCTATTAAAAAAATAAATAAAACCACAGCAAGAATGAAGATGTACCAAACTGTTGTTTCACATCACATTCTGAGATACCTTCTTCAGCCCCTTAATCAGGCATATCCCAAGCTTCTGGTCTGGCATTTGTTTGCTCTTGCTTCTCATCTCTTCTAAGTTTTATGTTCATGTAGATGCAATGTTCTTTCATTAGGGTGAAAGAGTCTTGATGGTCTCAGAGATGTACAGAATTTGTTCCTGACTGCTATTTCCTACTAATTGCAGTGTACTCAAAGATGACAAACATACTAATCTACTGGTGTGATCTCAGGGATAAGAAATAAAATAGCATAATTTTCTTTTTGCTTTCTTATATTCTTGAAGTATACAAATACTTTTTGATTCTTAAAAAATTGCATGTTGAGGCTCTTAATTTTAATTTACTCATTGCTTTAATGCTAATCTTAGTTACTGGCTTATTCATCTTTTCAAATGTCTGTCAGCCCTAGCTGTGCTAACATTCTGCTGAAGCTGGCCTGTCAGTTATGTCGGGGATGCTGGTGTTCAGGGGCTCAGCCACTGCGTCTCTTCAGCTAACCCCTGAGATCTAGAACTGTAACAGCACAAACATCGATGGATTTAAAATTCTTCTGATGGGAAAGTAATATAGAAAACAATTTGTGTTAGCATCAGGAAGTGTACCAAAAGTAGTGGAGCGTTTTATTTTACAGTCTGGTTTCTTGAAGGCTACGTTGAGAAACTTTGGTTTCTCTGCCTTAGTATATTTCATAATGGCGGTGCTGAGTGTGTGCTGACTATTTAAGTGTAAGAAGTAGTTCAAACATGTCAGTGTAATCATTTCCGTTTATGTAGCGATGGAATGATGACTTGGATAGCTCCATTTTTGTCACATAGCTAAAAACCATGTGTATGTTCACCAAGCTGAGCTTTATATTAAACATGTACTTCTCTTATTGGAAATGTGTACTTGAGGTTTAAAAAAATATAGCTAAGAAATAATATTTTCATACTGCATTAACTGAACTTTTGTAGTTAGTAGATGTAAGGCTTAGAATAGTAATTTTATTCTAAACCATTCAGCAGAATAGTTTTGAAGTGAGGTCCTTGCTGTTGCTTAGTCTGCTGGATGCTCCCTTATTTTTCAGTTAAGTGTCTAAGGCCAATAACATGCAAAACTGAATTTAAAATACTTTGAAATAAAAAAGTGTTTAAAAAACAACTCCCACCCCACCGCCAGCACTTCTATAGTACAAAATAACAATCATAATAAAACTGGTTTTAATATTTTTGAAGACGTGTACCAGGTTGTGTAACAGACTCAATTGTTAATCCAGTCCGGATTATTGGTATGGCACACCATCCAAATCTCTAACTTGTTTCATGTGCCATTCTTCACTGCTTGTGTTTAAATATATTTTCCAGGCTGTCACTAAACTTTTAAAACCTTACGGTTTATTAGTTCTTAAATTGTAAAGCTGGGCAGGATGTCCATCGGAGTTCTCCGTTGCTGAAGAAGTCAAGCTCAGAAAAGCTGGGGCCCTGGGAAGTCAGTCTGCTTGTCCACTTATGCAGATAAGTGCGTTGCCTTGATAACGGTAGTTTCTCCACAAACATGATTTTGGTCAATCCTGTATTTATTTTGAAATACTTATTTTTTCCAGATAATATAAAAACAGCCTTGGGAGGTGATAGGTAAATGGTGCCAGACCATAATAATGTCGGTTAATGACTTTTGTCTAGCTTCAAGTTTTGTTAAAGCGAAAAATAAGAAAACTTTGCATAGATTTGCTTTGGTTCACCAAAAGGTGATAACCGTGTGGAACTCTGATTTAAATTTTACTTAATTTGAAGTTTTCAGCGGGTATTCAGCTTTTGTACCCAAAATGAAAATCGTTCTTCTGAAGTGAAATGCAGAAACGGTTGTGTGGAAATCCCTTTCGGCCAAAATAGCTAAGCTCTGCACCACTCTTTTTCTAAGATAAAAAGAAATGAATCTATAATAGTTTGTGACAGATGGCAGAAAATGTAACTAACTGAATGTGATTCTGTATGGAGTTATTTGAGGTTTTTGGTGTGATTTGTTGTGAGTTCCTCTCCTCCCCCCTTCCCTTTCCTTTGATTGCAGTCTTTGTCCATTTATTCTTAGGATAGAATAAGATTTCTGAGCAGGGGCCTCTCTTGTGGTGCAAAGTGAGAATTGTTTTTAATTGAGCAGAAACATGTGGAAGGATCAGGAATATCTCAAGGGATTACAGAAAAATTCCAAATTTGTACTACTTACAGCTTGTGTTTAGAGCAGGGTCTGCTGGGAATAAATGTTAGTTAGTGTGACCTGTGACCTTAAAAACTGTTGACATGGATTTCAGCCAGAAACTAGCCACAGAACTCCTTTGTTAAGCTCATTCATAGCTCCTTGAAAACTCTAGTCAGTGAAAGTTGCCAGCTCAAATCTAAGGAAGGCAGAGCTCTTTTTTTCTCTCTCCCCCCCCCTTTTTTTTTCTTCCCATGCTTTGGAAACAGTGGACGCCCCTTAACCAGCAAGACTTCTTTAATAGGACTGCATCGCCTAAACTTGATTGGAATTGACAGCTTCCTGGCTCAGGCTTGCCAACTGGCAGGGCATTGATGCATAGGGGACAAACAGCTTTAAGGGCCTGGACACTACTGTTTGTGTATGTGCCTGCGAAGTGTAGCACACTTCTGTTGTGATACCTTCTAACCTAAAGAAAAAATATCCCAAACCCATTACACTGCTTTTATTTCCATGTCTCTTTCAGTTGTTTTGGGGGAAAGAAATTGAAGATTTGTGTGTTTTTGTTTTAAAAGAATTGCCACGTTGTCTTCTAGAACTCTCCCTTTCCACTGATCTGGCCAGAAGCCTCAGGAGAATATTTATGCTTGAGGGGGAAAAATTGACACTTCGATTTTTAGAATTTTGGCTGTGGTTTACACTGTCTTTTTATTTATTTATTCTTTTTTAATGGCAGTATCATACTTAAAAAATCGTATTTACCCCAATATACAGAAATTGAATTTACAAATCCTCCTCCTTGTGCATTCACTTCTTTACGAGTTTTTCCGCTTAGTGGATTTTGTGTGCTCAGCTGATTCTGTAATACGATTCATTATCTGGTCTGCATGAAGGCTCACCTGATCTAAATTATATTTTGGAAGGAGAATGTACTTTCACAACAATAAGTTATGTTGCTGCTATGTATGTGTAATGACAGAATAGGTACAAAATGGAGTGCAGAAAGGAGAATGCAAATTTTGCTTAATTGCAAGTTAAATAAAAGTATGCAAAAAGAATTATCTCCACGAAGAATCATGCAGCAGAGAGCAGGTAAACTAGGGTTAGAGATCCTTAACTGATCTACAAGGGAACTTTATGCCATTTCTCTACAGTAGGGTAAAATCCCATTATTTCAATACCATGCACTTTTAAAACACCTAAATATTGCAATTTTGATTCAGGTATTTCTTTAAGGCTTGATTGTAAAAGTGCACACCTAGTGAGGCTGATGCATCTTCTGGAGTAGCTTTTGTGGAGTTTTGCTTTTTTAAAGGAAAAAATAGATGCAAGTGTGAATCAACTTCATTTCTCCCAGGGACAGGGCAACGTTAGCCGTTAATAGTCGTATTGTTTTCTGGGGATGGAGACGTGGGGAAGTGGAAGAAACTGGAAAGTGCTCTGCCCCCGTAGACATCCTCTTCCACTGAAGGCATGAGATTCTGGCCCTCTTCTTAGTTGTTACCGTCTCCTTTGAATTCTTGTGCTGCAGCCCCAGTCTGTGTAGCCTCGGGGGGCTGGACTTCCTACTGAACCAATTTCTGATCAGCTGAAACAGTCTGAGTATTACTGGATTCCCCCCACCTCCCAGAGCTGACTTTGCTCCCTCCCGTGTGTGCAGAGAGCATTTTGTTCGTGGTGCTGAGTCAGGCTGCACTAATCCGGCTCAGCAAATGCTTGGGACTATAGAAATTCTTTACTGACCTATGGAAATTACTGGATATGCTAGAGAGGTTGTTTTTGTTGTGGTTCTGAAATGTTCTATAGCTCGTTGTGAAGCAGCATTCACATGTGAGTAAGGATGGGCATCCCATCCTCACATTGTCTGGATGGAAGTTTGGAACATTAAAAAAGTACATATGTGGAATGCATGCTTTGACCTCTTGTTAATAGGAATTCTCTTCTGTGGAGTATGCAGAACCTCACAGTAATAACTAACAACTTCATGTTCTTCGCAGAAGTAGGAAGGGTGATCCCTACATTCCTTCTTGTTGACTGAAAATTCTTACCCGAGTCAGTTTCTTTGTGCATTTCTCCTTTGCATGCATACAAGTAGATTAAAAGGAAGTCTATTTTGTATCTGGTAAGAAAGTAGTTAGTCTTTTTATTTATTTAATGCTCAGCAGGAAAAACAAAACAAAACAAAACTGCTGTCTAGCTGTGTGCTACTTTGAGGGAGGTACAACCCCGAACCATTGTTTAATCTTTTGTTGTTTCCCACTTGTGGGTTTTTCTTTTTTTTTCTTTCTTTTTTTTTTTTTTTTTTTTTTTTTCTTTTTTTTGCCTGGTTACCATTCACAAGCATTGATTTCAACAAGAACAGATTGCTGTTGTTTGTTCTTTTTTTTTTTTCCCCTTGTAGTCTTGCCATTGGTATATGTAGACAACTCAAACTGTATTTTGAGAATCTTGGAATGAACTGGAAGATGGAGAAAGGGATCAAGACAAGATCCCTGTATTGAGAACGTGGTGCGGAGGAAGGTAACAATTAAGTGAAGTCACTGGGGAAATGGAATTCCCCCACTGTGGCTTTTCTAGACACTGGATGAGAGCTGCAAATAGAAGGAATCTAATAGAAAGGATTGAGTTCGTGTTTCTTTTGGCATCTTACTTCTCTTTCAGTTGGATAAAACAGATTTTACAGCAAGTGTGTTGCAGGTGAGAAGAGTCAAGACGTAATAAATATTAAGATGCTCAGCCAGTCTCTATGGAAGTAAATTTGGTGATTTCATCTTCTTCATTGTCAAGAGGTCTAGAGCAACCTGCACCATGTTCTTCACAGCTGTGAAGAACAAGAATCTCACTGAGAGGGGCTCTGGTAGCCACCTCTGACAGGTTGCCGTGTCTGGTGCTGCTTCTGCTGACAGTCTAGGTTGTGAAATACCCTTCCAGTAAAAGCTGGGACTCTGCTCAGCATCAGTTTACTTAACCAGGAATGAACTGTAGACGGAGAAGAAATAAGCAACGTCTGAAGTGCAAGCAGTAACGTCAGGGTTTATTACTGAGTTGGTGGAAAAGATTTATGAGGAATATGGATTTTCTCCTTGTGTTCAGTTATTAGATAGAACATTTGACATCACTGAGACTAGTTGCAATGAATGTGCAGTCTCGTGACCATTGCCTTCAGTCTTTTATTCTGGTAAGCAGAGTAAAAGATGTTTGGTGTGCTTTTTCTTGGTATGATTGGGTTACACTTTGTTCGTTGCAACCTGTGTGAGATTAGTGCTTTCAGTGATCTTGTAGTGATTTATGATTTTTTAAAAAGAGTTTGTGTATTATTCACTTTTTTGAAAGGAGAGGTAGGGAACTGATAATGAAACTAGATCTGCCTACAAGAGAGGAAGAATTTTTTTTGCTGGTTTGAATGTTGTAATTACAAGTCCAGGCTGCAAGCAGTGACTGTAGATAACCCCAGAGCAGTGAGATCCCTTGGCTTTATTTATTTTTTGACTTATTTTATTTTATATGTGTGTGTGTGTGTGTGTGTGTGTGTGTGTAAGTAAATCTTTAGCCTGATTGCTTTCCTTCACCTTTTTGCTGTTAGGTTTCTGTATGGACACAGAAAAATATCGCTGTCTAATTAAATGAGAAAAAAAATCCAGTCTTTATTTTGTAAGGATTTACTGTAGTTGTATGTTGAATGAAATGATAATAAGGAAAAATCAATGTTGTGCTTCCATATGTATCTGTATGATACCTTTAAGCCTTCCAAAAAGATGTTTGATAATGGCTGCAAATGATACGAAACACTTTTTGGACAGTCTGTTTGGTCTTTGTGCTGTATCGACCCTGGAATCCCTGTACTTCTTAAAACGCTTCAGAGATGAAAGAAAATAGCAAACTGATTCTATTACACATTGGCAAAGGCCACAAAAAGTACATGTATAAATCATGAGAAATTGGATCCCTCTGATTCAACAGTACAACAAAATTGTACCTAATAAAAATGTTGTTATTGAGCCTCTGTCTGCCTTCTTCATGGATTTTTTTTACATTTTCTGTTAGCGGTGGGTTCAACACATACCTTCAATGTAAGAGTTGAAGATGCAGACAATTCTTGGTTCTTTTTCACTTTCTTCATAGAGAAAAGAGAGCAAGACGTGGAGCTGAAGTCTGACCTGCTTTCATGGAAATTGCAAGCTATAGCTGTAGCAAAACAGTTAGACTTCCTCTTCTGTTTTTGAGAGAAAATTGATCTAAAGTGGCTTAGAAAATGAGAGAACTCCGTGAATATAGTGTGTAGGGCTGGAAGGGGTCTCCAGTTGTTGCAGGCATTTTACTTTAACTTGACGTATTTATAAAACAGTTTACATCTTAAAGTTCAGGGTTTTTACTCCCACTGATTTGCTTAAGCAGACACTGGCTTTTATTTTCAGTTACTTGTCAGAATCTGTACGGAAAAGTGATGAACCTTGTAAAAAGAGAGCTTGACATCAATTAAATTTGGCTATCTGCTTTGTGTTTCTGTTCTAATACTGTTTCCAGTGTAGTTTTTCTAAACTTCCTGTAGTTTTTTCCTTATTGTCCTAACAAGTTCTACAAGATAGAGATGAGCTATTTTAAAATAAAGTTTCAAGAGGAATAAAATTTTATTATCTGCTCATTTGCTGCCTTTCATTTTCATTTCTCTCATTAAACCTTTTCCAGACTCTCTTTTTTAGAGTCTGTAGGAGAGCCTGTAAGGCTGCTTTAATGTCCCTTTTTGTTCTAGTGTCTTTAAGTTTTGAAGTGTCTCTAGAGTTATATTAGCTTTCTGAAAGGATATTATCTGCAATAAGAATAAACTACACTTACTAAAACAGCCTTAAACAAAGAAGAGTATTTGATAATGCTTTTTTTTTTTTAATGTCCCCAAAAAATCTGTCATTAAAAAACTTCAGTAGCAGTTTATTCTTTGTTTTTCGTGGTCCTCTTATAGACGTGATTATTAATGCTCATCCAAAATTAATATGGTGTATGTATTTTATAAATTGTGCAGTTGCCTATGTATATGTGCACAATATATGCAAGCTGTATATAAATATGTTGTCTGTAAGCATCTGTCTGAAGAGGAGTGTCACAAACCAAGAGAAGTCTTACAGAATCCTGTTGATTCTACATGTGGATTGTATTTTCTTTTTTATTAATACGTCTGAAGTGTGCGTAGTATTTCATCTTCATTGTCTCTTTTCTTTGAAATTGTATGCAACATCCTAGTAGTAGCTGTAGAAATGCGTTTTGTTGGTTTGAGTTTTAAGACCAACATTGAAAGGAGATGATTCCACTGCATTCCTAAGTTTTTATTTTCAACTAGATTTAGTAATAAATAACAAGTCAATAGGGAATATATAAAATGGTACTGAGTGAAAAGCTTGGGAATTTTGATTATGGTGTCAGTAGATCTGTTAAAAACTAGCTAAGCCTGAAATTTTAAAGCATTATCAAATTGGTTTAAATATATATATTTTTTAATTATTTAAATATTTTTTTGAAACATAAATCTGGTAGAACTGTGCTAATCTACCCACCTCATAATTGCAGACACAAAAATGGCAAGCTCCATGTATGTCTTGACAGAAACGGACAGGTTTTGTTTTATTGGGCATCATTAGTCTTAAATATACTATAGTATGCTTACTGCGTTAAATGCTGTTTATGTAGTTCTTCATAGCAGCAAAACAAGCCCATCAGAAAAAATGTACTTTCTTTTCCCAGGCTTTTTCAGCCTTTTTGTTTTATCTTTATGTACATTTCAGAAATGTTATTGATTTGCACTGGTTGCAAATCGTGGTTGCAAATGAAGTGATGCTGCCATATGTGATACTAATGGCAATAAGAAAAAGATTAAAGACAGAAAACGCTACAAGTGCTGAACTCCAGATTTTTCTGTAATAACAAATGCTCTGAAGGAGCTCAGGGTCTTTCTAGGTAAAGGAAGGACACTGGTTATATTACTTTTCAATGAATTTAGAGAAGCTGAGTGAAAAGACTAGATCTCTTCTGCCTTGTCATGCACACCTTTGTTCTTGTTTCCCATTCAGCGGGGACCCGTGCCTTGTGGTTGAACAGGGCATGTGGGGCCTTCGCTGCAGGTGCTTAATGCATGTGATCAGCTGCTGCTGCTGTTTGAAACAGAAGTTTCCCTTCTTTCTATCAATTTTTCCGTTACCTTCCACTGGAAACAGCTATGATTTATACCCGTCTATCAGGTTTGAGGTTTGATTTTTATTGCAGAAAAAAAATTGCTATAAAATAGTATGAAATGTTAATGCCAACCAACCTGCCTGCCTGCCACCCCCAGCCCGTCCCTTATGAAAAGCCATACCTGATCTGGTCCAGTTGGGGCAGATAATGAAAGAAAGAGCACCTGGGAAAAAAGGTTGAAAGCATCAGGCCTAAGTTGTTTACTATTAGGAAAATGCCCCCCCCCCCTTTTTTTTTTTTTTTTTCTTTTTTTTTACCTTCTCTGAGCTACGTGGACAAACTGGACCTGCTGACTGATAATCGAATACATGAGCTGCACAAAGATGAGGTGACTCCTGGGAAATACATATCTGAGAAATAAGCATTAAAAGTAAGTTTTCCGGTCATCAACTCAAGTCCCTTCTTGTAAATGGGAGGTTGCAAAGAATAAACTAAGAATAATTTCTTCGGAAAGTGTTTAGCCATTAGTTACTGTTCTTAGTGTTAATGTGTTGGAGAAAAAATGTTTCAATGTAGTTTTTGCTGTATACGTGTATATATACATCGTTATTCTTAGTTGGAAGTTTAGATGTTATCCTTTAACACTGGTGCTTATTTCTCTACGTGTTGATTTTGGTAACGTGTCTAAGCTGTGCATTCACATTAATTTTGCAGAGGGATAAAATCATACCACTTCTGAAGTTGGTAGCAGCCAGAAAGTACAGGGAGTTGTTTACAAAAGAGTCCCATCGATTCTCCTTTTCTGTGGAAGCATTCAAGCAGCAAGACCTGCACAGTCTGTTTGGCACAGTAGCTGCTCTCAGCTGGCCCTGTGCCCTCCTGCTGTTAGTCAGGGCAAAGGATGTGCCAGATCTCAGATTGTAACGGAGCAGAGCCTGCTTGCAAATCTGCTTGTAGTTAGCCTGGGGCCTTTTGGCAGCAGACTACAGCCGAATGATTTAGTTGCAATCCTTTTTCCTTAATATTTTCCATCTGGCCAACAATGACCTATAAAGGCAGACACAAAACAGAGTTTGAATTATGAGGAGCGTAATAGTAAAATGCTTCCAAATCTCACTCTAGAACCTGCACCGACGGGTCGCTGCTGTTACGGTGCCAGAGGAAGCTCGTTCTGCAGCGCTACTGCAACAATGCTCTTTAGAAAAAAGCATCGTAGTTCTGAAGTTCAAAGTTCTGCAACACCGAAACATGCATCTCAGTTGGACTCCTGACATGTTTCGCTGCTTCCTACTTCTGCCTTTCTGTTGATCCCGGGCGGCAAGCGGAGCGCTCTCAGCGCAGGCTCCCCCAGGCTTCTCTCCCGCAGGCGCTGCCCAGCTCTGTGCTGCCAGGAGCCGCGTGGGAGCGAGGGGTAAGGAGAACAGGGAAAGGAACCTCAGTATGGACATACTTTAGGCAGGCAGCAACAGGTTTGGGGAACTGCCATTGTAATGATGATAGTACAGAGGTGATGTGTCCCAAGCTCCCAGATTTACAGGAGAGGATTAATGCTCTCCAGAATGAGCTACTTCCACGCCCATGCTATTTGTCAGGTCTTCCAGTTCTGCTCAAAGCAGAAGTCTTGCTGTGACTGCAGTTAAACTAAACGCATGTAGTCCTCTGTGTTTGTAAAGTTTGTATCTTGTAAAAAAAATTGTGAACTTGTCATTACAGCTCCAGAAGTTAGAGCAGTTGTGGCACTGCGAGCTTGCTGGTGTGCAGAGCTCACCGCCTTCACCTAGGGGTGCGTGGGGTGCGAGGGATTCAGGCTCTCCAAAGGGGGCAGGAAGTCGTGAACCCTGTTGGTGATAGTCCTTACAGGAAAACTAGAAATGGGATAAACTAGGACAAGTCTCCAGAATATGATTCGCACTCATGCTACAAGCCTAAGAGGCCAGGTGAATCCTCTGAAGGTGCATGTTTCACCTGGTTGGTTGTAATGAGACCTACTTTGGATCTAGGTGATCATTCAAAGTTAAAGGCGTTATTAGTTGGTCTTGCCTGTGGAGTCCCAAATGCAAGCAGGGCAATGCTAATTTAACTGTCTTTTAGTGGATTTAAAGAATAACGAAGGTGTGCCAAAGGAAGTTTTTTGAGGATTTTACCAAAGCTTTAACATTGATTGCAAGTCAAAACACTTTAGTAAAATATCAGTGAGAAGGATCACAACAGAAAATGTCAAGTGTTAATAATACAATGTATT
This sequence comes from Nettapus auritus, assembly GCA_011076525.1. Taxonomy (NCBI): domain Eukaryota; kingdom Metazoa; phylum Chordata; class Aves; order Anseriformes; family Anatidae; genus Nettapus; species Nettapus auritus. The sequence continues at coordinate 10,107,740 of CM021781.1, read as the reverse complement.
GCTACCAGTGGAGTTAGATAAAGCTAAGAATACTGCATGCTAGACCAGCTAGTTCACTGGTCCTGCCTACTGACCAGAAACCAATTTTACTTAATTAATTAGTGCTTCATGTCACACCTCCTTTAGTTGCTGAACAACTGTAACAGAAGTAATTAAATCATGTCACTTTTTATTACCTTTGGCCCTGGCTGACTGGCTTGGAAGCTTCCCTTGTAGTGCTTACACAGGACAACTTGGTGCATCACCATGGGGAAAGCCCAGGCCCCTGGCATCAAACAGGTGGGGAGGACGTAGCTGAAGCACGGGCGGACGGGCGTTCTCTTGCACAAGTGGATGCTTCTGGGCTGCTCTCGGAAGGCTCACAGAATGCGCGTCAGGGCACCCAGTACTGGCTGGCAGATGAATAGTTTTCCCCAAATGGGATTGCATGGCAGCTTCCTCCGAAAATCAAGACCTGGCAGGATCGCTCAGGTTATGCAGCAGTACTTGGGACTGTTTTAGAGGTAAGACTGCTGAGAAGTTGCATGAGTTGACTTCTGCATGTTGTTTCAATAGAAAACATAATTCAGCACCCTGAAATAATAGGAGGAAAGTCTTTGTATGGCGTTACAGAGGCAGTGCTATCTGGAATAAAAACCTCAATGTATAACCCCAGCTCTTTATCAGTATGCATGGTAAGGGACAAGGTTAGTGTAGCTTCCTCCACAGCTACACAGTCCAAGTATTTTTTACCTCAGTGTGTTTTAGAATGAGTTTATGTTGGTTCAACAGCTTCAGTGTTCAGAGAATGAAATGATTGTGAGCAGTCTCCTATTTTGCTCGTAGGGAGCACTTTTGATTTATAATAAAAAGTTGATAATTGTACTGAAATTTCAGATCAAATGTAGTAGCGGAGTACATAGGTCAGTAAGCATAGACGATGGGGCTGTAATGAAAAGGAGCTGTTTTTCTGCCCAAGGAAAAAGGGTTAATTTGTGTCGGGATGAAAAGGGTGTTCAGGATCTGCTGTTTCAACTTGGGATAGGCTTAACACTAGTCTTTGATCCCCAAATGAAATGTGATGGATTTCAACTGATGCCAGATGTCTCAAACCTTGTGGGAACTCCAATTGTCTACCACATCTAGAACTCTCTCTTCCAGCACTTTCTTTGTACTTTTCAGCATGGTTTGAGAAGAGAGGTTCCTTGACAGGCTCAGCCTTTGCTTCAGTGGTGATCGCTGGGCTCTCACGCTGTCCAATGCATCCTGCTTTGTTAAAATCAAGCCCCGTGTGCCAAACTGCTCCATTTCATAACTATTTTGTTCTGGCCAGGAAACTTACTCCCACTAGCATCTGTAAGTTTTCTCAGGTGAAAGCTCATCTCTGCGCTCTTCTTCATCAAACAGAGCGTTTTCCGTAACACCAGCCAAGTAAAGCATTGGTCGGTGTGTTCCTGTTGGCACCGGGTGGAACGTAAGGTGGAACGTTCGGGCTCGGCAGGGGTCGGTGTTCGGTGAGCTCGGGGTCTGTGTGCGAGGGAGACTGGCTACCACTGCTTAGACATCACTCTGGGTAGGAAAACAGGAAAGGGGGAGTTCTGATAGACTTCTATTACTAATACACAGCAGCATGTCACCAAAATAAGCTCTTGATAACGACAAGTGTGTAGGCTGCAGGCACTACGTAAGCATGCGTGTAACTTGTGATGAGCCGAGCTCTTGTAAGGCAGCCGCCCAGCCCCGGTGCGGCACCATGCTCGTTGTGTACATCTTGGAAACAGAGATCCCTCCTGTTGTCTCAGCCTCGCTTGTCAGTTGTTGGTTTTGCACCAGTGCTCTGAACGCTGCGCTTTGGCAACGTTTGTATTTACAAGCTGCAGCGCCGCTCTGTTGTCTTAGGGGTTTGACTGACCCTAATTGCTATGACACATGTAACTAATGATGTTTTGTACTTTCAAGGAGCGCACTAAAAAGGTGATGACATATGAGTTACTGAATAAGGTACTGTGCAACTGGTGCAGGGGAGGTTGTGCAGACCTTATGGAGCACAATAAGCAGCTTTCCTGTGCCCAGGTTTGCTTCCCGTCAGCCTGGCCAGGCTCCAGCGCCGGGGCCGTGCTGCTCGCTGAGGGCTCGGCGGAGAGGAAGGCCGAGGGCTGAACGGTCTCACAGCTTCAGAAAGCCCACATTGCTCGGGCTTTGATTTCATTTTCGTGATTTGTGCCGAATGCGCTGCTATACAGATAGGGATACACACCCACCCACCTCACCTGTATTGGTGAGGAAATTGTAAAACCGAAATAAATTTTATTGCCCTCTTATTTTTGTTTGCTCTTCAGCCGTGCTCTGATTCACGCTTACTGGGGTGTCTGAACTGCGGCTCCCCGGAGAGCCTCCAGCCTGACGCCTCTCGGGGGCGGCGCGAGGGTCGGGGTGCGCGTGCACGGGGGTGCGTTGGGGCGCGCTCCCACGCTGCGGTGCTCTGGGCAATTTCACTGCAGAGCGCTTCCCTTCCTTTGTTTAACCTCTGACCTGTGAAAACAAGAGTTAATCAAAACTTCTAAGGTCGCTAAGAGGAAGGGGAAGTGTTTGGTTACAAATTAAATATGAGCAAGTCATAAGCCATAAATCTGCAGCCGTGCTACCAGTTGTGCTCCTTCGCTGCCGCGGTGCAGAAGGAGTTCGGTTCTCCTCTCCTGCGGGAGGGGTGTTTTAAGGCTGCCTCGTGGAGTTGCGTTTTGTAAGAGAAAATCCACACCTTCTTTCCTCTCGGCAAATATCTGGAAGGAATTCCAGATAACTAGTTCGTGATCCTTTGCAAGGTTAGCTGATCACAGTGGCTGTAAAAGAAACCGAACTGTTCCACTCTGGAGTGGTAAACTAGTGAGTGATGGAATCGGTTACTGAAATGCAGTAACTTCAGACGTTGGTGTAGAAGCAGGAGAAGTTAGTTTCCTAAGAAACCCAAAGCCTTCAGGCTGAGAGATGTCCTGAATCCTGCCGTGACAAGGAGGGATGTGAAGCTGGGAGGTCTCACGGGGGTTGCAGAGGACTTCCTTGGCTCTCAGAGCAGAACTTTTGTACTGGAACTGGCAGATAACTCTGTGACGTCTTGAAGACTGTAGTCTTCTGTGGTTTTTAATCAATATGTTCTGAAAATAAGTACGTATGTAAAAGTGTAACAACATTGCGTTTGAAGAAATCTAAAAGTAAGATGGGATTCCTAAGGATTCCCTTTCGTGTGAAAATCCTGCTGGACCCCTTTGGGGCTGGAAGGTTTTGCTCAGCTGTTTAAGGAGTCTGGGTTACCTCCCTAATGAACCAAGCTTTCCATGTGCATGGATCTCCAAATTCAACTTGTCATTCAAATAAGACCACTGTACTGGTATGTTTGGAATTTCGTGTTATTGTTCCTTCCACAAGGTTAAAAAAAAGAAAAGAAAAGAAAACTGAAGTCATAATTCAGGAGTAATAAGGAAATATGTCATATATATATATATGCTGTATATGTATTTGTACACGTATCACGTGTATAGTAATTAAGGAAAATAATCTTGTCTACATTCTTTATAGTGCAGTCCACCAAATACTTTGCTCAGATTTCCACCGAATTCTGTGAAGGATATTGAGTTGTCTAAATGCCCTCAGGACTCTAGGCCGTTAACATTTTAAATATATTGAATTTATTTCTAAGGTTCCTTATGCTCCCCTTTAGGGCTGTTTAAAAGCAGAATGAAGCCCCACACTGATTCTAGTACTGGGGCTTCTTGCAGTACTCATACATTTCTCTGCAAGTCATTTGTAATTGGCCTGATAAATACGTGGATATTACAGCGGGGCAAGGTGTTAGAGCTTAAACATGTACACAGTTCATTATGTGAAATGTTGGTTTTGTCATGCGGTTAAAGTCCGTTTAGGGCAGCTTTGCAGAAATTCATAAATGTTGGTGGTTTTTTTGCTTCTTTTACCCTATGCTTTTTATGAACCCATACCAAATATTTAGATTTTTAATAAATACATTGATTTAGCAAGACTACTTATTGTTGGCTGTAGTTCCATTAGTTCATAAACTTTCTAGTTGAAACAGCAGCTTTTGTGGGTTTGGGGGTGTTTCTTCTGTTGCTGCTGCTGCTGTCTCGCACCTCTCGAGCAAAAGCTGCGTAAATCCCCCTGTGCATGGGGTTGTGCTGAAGTCTGCTTCAAATATCAACTGATTTCCTGAGCAATTAAGCAGAACTTTAAATATGCCTTCCTGAAATAAGTTTAGGTTTTCGTACTGTTAGGGAGCTTTCGGTCATCTTGGTTTTCTGTTTTTTCATCTTTAGACTGTCTTCTGTTAGATAGCTTGCAAGGCTTTGTTTACCAAGTCCTTAATCTCTACTTAGGAGATACGTTTCGAGAGGATTTCTTGTTACTCTGGTAATAGCTTTTAACTCAGCTGAAGTTTATTTAACTTAACTAAAAGAAAGAAACTTATCTTCTGACTAATCCTTCTTGAATGTTTACGATACATGCCAAGCTTAAATGCTGTTTAAAGTGGTAATTGTCTGTCTTTGTGCTCTATTCTAATACACAGTTTGTAAGGATGCTTAGAGCATATTAATTTAAATGATAATACTGTCATATAACATGAAAAGTTAAGTTCCTTATCAGCATATTTCGATAAGCTACTTACATTTTACAGTAGCATTTTCAGGCTTCAAACAAATACTCGTGATGGAGTGCCGTTCACTTTATCTGTCTCACGTATAGCTTCTCACCTCATTTATCACCCGAAGCTGTACCGTCGGGAACCGTGGGGCACTCGGTTCTTCAGAGATGTCAGGATGTAGTCATATTTTATACAAACTTTAAATCCTGTCTAACTATATCAAAATAGAATCCATTTGCTTCAGAAAGCATCTGTGATTAGAAGAGGCAGTTTGTGCGTCATGCAACTTCTTCCTATTCACCACAGCTGAGGGGAAATTCCTTGCTGGGATTTAGAAAGGAATGGAACAAAGAACTGTGCCATGAAGAAATGGTACGAAGTCATACCGAGCATACTGTCCTGAAAAGTAACGTCTTAGCTGTCCTATTTTATAGAAAGGAAACATAAAGTAAATGAAAAGGATAGGATTTTCTGCATGTTTGTGTCTTTAAGTTTTGTTTCTTTACTTCTATAAGCTGAGTGCAAATTTATTAGTTTTTGTTCCACCTAACTAAGGGCTGGGGTAAACACAATGATATGTGATGTGGAATAAGATTTGACCACCGTAGTTACAGTGTTTTGTTTAAAAAAAAGTCAAAATATTGGTTATGCAATGTAAAAAAATAATTATACATAAAGTAAAATCTGGTAATAGTAGAATTCAAAAACAAAACTGCTTATATTCAGTTTGCTAGATCCTCAGGAACTTTACTGAATACTAGTTATTAATCATGTATTTTGGGAAATGATACGAGTAAAATCGTTCCACCATGCGTAACACAGATACATTTGTCTACTTAAAGCTTACAGGTTTAAAAACTTCCATTGGACTGCATGTTTGTTGTGTATAGGGAGAGAAGAAATTCCTGTGGACTTCCAGCACTGACCTGCCTGACACCAAAGTTTATTTGCAGCCAGTGCTTTATTCTAAGCCTAGTGTCCCTAAGTGGTGGGAAACGGGAAAGAGTAATTACTGATGCTCAGTTCCCAAAATAAAGGGATGCCTCAGCCTTCTGGCTGTCTTCTCCTGCAGACGGAAGGTCCAATATGGCTTTCCTAACAGATATTTATAAAGTATCATGTCCAATGGATGCTGTTATTGAGGATGCATATATATATATACACACTACATTTATATACATGTAAAAGCCAGCAATCTTGGATTTATTAACTGAAATATAACAAGTTAAATGTATATATTTTCTTCCTTGTTTTTTGTTTGTTTTTTGTTTTAGTTACCTCCCATGGTTTGAAGTCTTTTATAAGCTGCTCAATGTCTTGGCAGATTATTCAGCAAAAGGACAGGTATTACTCTAAAGTACTAACCCTTCTCTTCCCCGCCCCAATATCAAATGAGGGAGAGAGGATAACAAACAAGCTGTTTGAAGAGGTGCTCAGATCAGAGATGGCTGTGTGCATTAGGAATCTTTGCTGTACAGTAACACAGAAGTCCATATTCAGCCAGGCTGAAAGTTTGACGAGTGCCTATGAAAAATAAATATGCTCTTAGATTTTAACATCCAGGAACATGACTATGGATCCAATACGTTCTACCTGCAGCCACCCACACTGCACAAACTTCTGATTACCGGGACTGTATTCACAAATCACGGTATCCACGCAATTCCCATACTGCGGTGTTCTGTGCAGCTTGGACAGACGGATCTCTTATCCAAATGTACTTCTCCTGTCCAGAAGCGTAGAATGAGCCGTGCTGATGCAAAATGCGTACGCACGTAGCATAATCTAGTCTAGCCCATATAGATGCTGGTTTCATTTTTAAAGCAAAACAAAGTAAAATTCAATTTTGAGACAGTGTAAAAATGTGAACTAAGCTATTAAAATTTGATTCCAGTTTTATAAATGATACAGGAAAATCACATATGTGATTGCAACATCTATCCTAATTTCATGTATTTAAAACATTACAAGTATAATCTTCTCAGATTATACTCAGATTGTGCTATTTTGATTTATTTCTATTTTGCACTAATAATTTTATTTTTGCATTTGTCAGAATCATTCACATTTGAGGTAGAATCACTCAGGATTGTATCTTCATCTAAAAAGGCTAAATACTTTTGGTTTTATCCTGAGCTAGTGAGTTGTTTTAAAGAATTTGCAGTGAAAACTGGCTTGTTCCAAGCCGAGTCATTAAGTAGTGCATAGGTTGGTGACTCAGCATCTTGCAGAAATATGTGGAAATACAATGTGGGGGGAAAAAATCTAAAAAAATAAATAAATTGTGTTATAAAACCAGCCATCAGAGGAAACTCCATTTATTTCTGTTCGTAGTCAGATATGTCAGACCATTCCTACACCTCCAAGCTCTCTAGCCCCCCAAATCACAACCACTGTCCTTCCATCGTGGAGTTTAGCTTGTTGTAGCAATTCCTATAGTGTTCATTTGTTTTTGCTTTGCTTTGCTTTGTTTTTTTCTTTTTTCAGGATAATCAAAGGAGCGAGCTCCTTGAGACACTTCATAAGCTCACCATCCCTGAGCCAGGAACCTCTGTTCATCTTGGAGTGGTAAGTGGAGTGAGAGGGATGTGAAGTAAGGTGTTTAATTTTCATTGCATAGCATAATAGAGGAATGTCAAAAGCAATTCTCCTCTTTGGAACTTGGTATACAGATGTTGTTTTCCTGTGAGGACTCAGAGCTGTGAAATTCCCCTTTTCACATTTGGGGCCCTCTGTTTCCCTTTCCTTAACCTGAAATGTCTTTGAAATGCTGGTCTTTGACTGGAGGAAGAGTGTGTGTATTCCCCATGGAAATGTCTCACCATATCATTTGCGACCTGCTAGAGGTCACAGAGCAGCAGCGTGACATTTATTGTCCGCACTTCTGCAGAACTCTTAGACCTTGCGAGTGTGCAAGGGGGACAAGACTGGAAAGCAGTCACAGACCTGCCGTAGCAGCATTTTGAGTATTAACTGTTGATCACATTTTCTGATTCCTTTTACTCTTCTTCCCTCCAGGAAAAAGACTCACACAAATAAGGTTTTATTTCATTTTTGTATATTTTAAGAACACTGAAAGAATGGAGGTGGGATTTTATTGATGGGATTCTGTTTTGCAGTTAGTCTGCTGTTTGTTTTTTTTTTTTATTTTATTCAAATTAATTTTTGCTCAATAACCTGATGTTCTAGGTTGTCGTGGAAAAACATTAAAGATGCACATTACTGCAGTTGCCAATTAGTCAATTAGAGTTTGTGTGAAACCAGTGGTGTGTGTAGCCACAGTTCTCTTCTCCCTCTCTCATTTCCTTTACTCCTTCTTCTAAAGTATTTTTTGGCAACTAGCAGCTTACTCTCATCACTTCGCCCTGTAATGTCAGTTGACAGGTAACAGTTGTTTGGCCTTGCTAGGTCACCAGCTGGCAGCAGAAATGTCCCAGCCCTTTGGAGGCTGGCTGTTTTATGAACAGTGTTTCTGTCTGACCAAGGGGAAGAGCTGTCTTGAAAGCCAAGGATCATTTGGGATATTTCAGTTCTTTCATACCAGTGGTTTCAAGGAATGCCACTGGTCTCCCCTTGCCCCAGACATTTCATGGGCAATGAAGCAAGAAAGGATATCGAGAAGCAGCCAAGGGACTGTTTGCTGCAGTATCTTAACGCGTTTTATTTTGGCTGTTTGCAAGCCTGTTTTGCGATTGTGGTGAGGCCACTGATTGTGATGTAGTTGTGTATTCTCTTGCTGTGTCCTTTCATTGCATCTTCCCAGCCAAAGTAAAACAATAATATATCAAAAAGCAAAAGTTTGTGTTCATACATTTAGTGTCTGTTTCAGGTTATAGACTGTTCACAAAGCTCTGAAATGTATGAGATACATATAAAAGAAAATTGTGCCATCTGTGGAACTGTGCCAAAACTGTAGCAGTCTTTAAAGTTTCAGCAAGTAATTAATAAATAGTCCTAAGACAAATTGTGGAAATCTTGAACATAATGTGAGTTGCATAAACAGAAACACCTTAGTTATGTGCTTCCTTTGCCTTTCCAGTGCCATAACCAAGAATCATGCAAGTTGTGGGTTACCAGAATGGGAACTAGAGTGAAACTGGTTGCTTGGAATGCAGACAATTAAAACATGTAGCAATATAAAGGGCTGTGAAATTGGGAATCCAGTAGTCTTTCAAATTCTTTAAGGAATATATTACTTCGCTAATATGTTTCAGGTAGATAGGCATAAAACTTAGGAAGTATTTCTCAGTAAATTTCCAAAACATCGCTGTTGTCATTAATGAAACTTATTAATGCTGTTCGTCAGAAAATGACCTGCTTGCTGTTGTTTCCTGTTGTTTCCATCATGCAATTTGCAGTGGTCTGAGGGAAGTTGGTCTGAGTTATGGACTCCCTTAGAATTTTCTTGGCATATTTCATACATTGTGCAAGTCTGTGGCAGTGTCTCTACAGAACAAAACAACGTAATCTGTGTTTTCAGGAGCATTTGCTGCTTCCTATCTGATTACTTTTTGTATTGCATTTGTGATCTGAGATTCCAGCTTTTGAAATCCAGGACAAACAGGTCATATTGGTAGTTGGTAACAAATGTTCTATCATTTTTACTTAGCTGAGCACCTACTATTACTGCTCTTACTAATACGAAGCGATAAATTTAGATTGCTTTTGACAGTATCAAAATAATCACTCTCTGCTCTTCTTTTGTAGCACTCCTACTTTACTGTGCCTGACATCAGACAGCTTCCTAGTATACCTGAAAATGTAAGTACTGTAGAGGACCAGGCACTTTGCCATTTCTTTTTAATATCAGCAGTAAAATAAATTACTAGCGTTACCTCTGTTTGGCCTGGTAATACATTGTGTTCTGTAAAATATTGCTGGTTGTTGAAGTAGATTTTAAGTGGCTAATTTATACTAAGTAGTGTGTCTGGGGGAGAACTGTGTTTCCAACTGGAGAAGTACATGAGTAGAAGGCCTCTTGAAGTACATTGTAACAGAGGAAAGTTTTTAATATTTGCCATTCAAATTAAGCAAAGATATCAAATGACCAAATTTGACCCATGACTGGGAAATTGACAGAATAATTATCTTAAGCTGTAAGTCAAGGTAGTTGTACAAAAAATATGAAGCCATTTATTATTATCACTATTATTATTGCCTCCATAATTTCTTGGTCGTAATAAGTGAGAAAATTTAAATGATATATCTGTAGTTTTAGCCTGCTCAAAATTTGCAAAGAACATGGATTTGGTAACTGTCTGTATGTGAAGGTATGGTGGCATTTCAAAAAAATTTCAGAGAAAAAAGATTTTGCATGACAGATAGCTCTTTACAATCAGTCTATGAAATATTCTTCAAAATAATCCCAAGGCAGTTTTGGTTACCATTTATGTGAGTACTACATGAGTCCTCCTTTATATAACAATGTAGAATTTGGATAGAAAGGAATTTAATCCCTCTATCAAGAAGATGACGAGAATAAGTTGAGTGATTTTGCAGTTATAATTTTTATCTTCTGCATCCAGACTCAGCTTTTGTTCTTTACTTTTTGACCTCATGCTGTTTCCATAGTCTCATTGGTTTTCTTGATATGTTAGAAGCTGAAATTAAAACTGAATCTGGAAAGCAATAATTGTGACCTGTTAGAACATGCTGGTTTGAAACAATTTTTATTTAAAAAAATGTTTCAGAACAATATTTTATTTTTTTTATTTTTTATTTTTATTTATTAAAGTAGTCTTATTAAAATCAATCAAGGATATAATCTAGATACTCAGTATCTTCAGTAGAAGAATTCAATGTTTCGAACGTCTATATTACTAGTAATTAGGGAGGATCAAATACCACTTTGGTATTAACTTGCCTTGTTCTTCAAGACGCTGTCAGAATTCAGATATCATATATTCTTACTTAAACCATTATGTATTGATTCAGAGGAACATGGAGGTTATAGGCTCTTCTGCTGCTTCAAAGCTGTGTTATTAGCTGGAACTGCTCAGGCTGTCATTCTTTCTTCATGTTAACATCTTCCTTCTGTATCATATTTATACCACAGCATTCAAAAGTTTGTATTTGTGATTTAAAGTTGAAACTTATTAAGGACAATGTACTAACTGATAAATTGATATGGTCAAAAAAAAACAACCAACCAACCAACAGATCTGCTAGTCATACAGCGAGATCTTTCTGAAAGAATGACATAGGAGACCAGTAAATATAGTCTGTTTGTTAGGTAGTGTTCGGAAAATGTTAAACATACCTGTTTATTTAGGGCCACTTTTTCTGAGACTTTTTAAGCATCACCAAACTGTCTTGTATGCTTTTCAGCATGCCTCAGATTTCTAACCAGATGATAGGCCTGTTGGAAGACAGTACTGGCATTTGCTTCTCTTAGATATTCTTTAATATGCTCCTGCCATGTCTCTTAGCCAATTTTCTATGTCTGACATCTCAGTTTTCTTGCTTGAGTATTTTGAGGTCTGTCTTAGCACCATAAACCTCAGTTTATGGCATGAAGGAAAGAAAGAAAGAAAAGGGAAGCATCAAGACATTATTTCTCATTTGTGGATCATTTGTATAGCAGATTATACCTGGGGCTTTTAATTTATGTTTAAAAATGTTGTTGCTAGCTTTTCTGTGTTGTAGACTTTTCGTGCTGACATGTATCCTCTCAGTAAACTCAATAGATGTGGGTTTTGCTCTAAGGCTCTTTATTTTCCTAGAAATACGATACATTAGTGGCAATTCCAGAGTCAGTTCCTGAATGTAAACCAGCTATCAATCTAGTGTATTCTCTGTCCTAATCCAGACATGGTTACTTGTTTACAGGGGTAATATTTTACATTAATCTCTTTTATGCTAATAATCTCAAACTTTAACAGTTTTTATTTGGTAAGTCTCAAATCACCTGGAGAGTAAGGAATGAAGTCATTTCCAGTCTACAAGCTGGTAAATTAGAGGGCAGACAGAAATGAGCTAGTAAGGGTAGGTAACCAGTGACAGGGTTTAAAAGTAGGTCTTCTGGCTTGTGCCTTCTTTAACTGATACAGAGCAGCTTAATAACATGCACACTGCACAGTGAAGGCTTCACAAAGTATAGCTGTATTTATGCTCTGTTGGTTATGTCTGCTCGTGATGTTCGCTCTATATTCAAAGGTGTGAGTCAGCTTCCCAAAACATTTGAGCAGGAGACGTGATGAATGCTCATGAATCAAAGGCTGTTATAAAAGCAGAGGCCTTGGGCCAGAAGGAGTTAGAAACCCTTTGAAAGCTGAATGTTCAGCCTTCATGGGAAGGAGTGCCATGTGATGCTAAAAAGCGTCCTCTTTGAATCATTGAGTGGTGCTGATGTGCCTCAGAGAGAACGTGACTGTTTCACTGTAGGTATCCCTTGCCCAGATGTCACTGTGAAGGATGAACTCTCAGCAGCGTCTGGGGTGAACCAGGGCACCTCTGGGAACAGAACTGGAAGAGCATTTCATTCAGATAGCACATATCTATACCTATACTTGCACACCCTAGTTTAAAAAGATAGGGCTCATTGTAAGAAAGAAAAATATTAAAAATCAAATCCATTGGTCTAACTCTTGTTGCAGTTCATCATCTTCTATTTCTCAGGTATACTTTTATGTATTTAAATATCACGTAATTCATTATGAGAATTTTATCTGTCCATTAATGTAACTTTCATGTAGAATTGCAGCATATGATGTCATAGTACAAGGACATTAAATGAGCATAAATCTCCATGGATTTTAATCAATAGGCCTGCTTTATTCAAAATTCTACATATCAGTAATTACATTTTAAAACCTATATTAGCAAGTTTTGGTATACATACTGAAGTTGGATGTAATGATGAATGGAGACCTGCAGAGAGCTCTGTTTGGAATGTTAACGTGCTTGTTGCAGTTATCTGACTTTGTGTCAGACCAATGTGTTTCACGAGCATAGACACTTTGATGTAACAGCTAAGCATTCACTTTTTCAAAACATTTAAGTTATATATTTGTAAAGGCATTGTGACTTCAGAAAGATATTGAGTTCAGTGCAGGAAATACAGTGCAAGTGTGTACATTTCACAGCAGTGTGTGTTTTATTTCAGAATTCACAGGTACATTAGCAGTCTGAGATGATCGTAGAATCATAGAATGGTTTGGGTTGGAGGGGACCTTAAAGATCATCTAATTCCAACCCCCTTCTGTGGGCAGGGACACCTTCCACTAGGGCAGGTTGCTCAAAGCCCCATCCAACCTGGCCTTGAACACTTCCAGGGATGATGAAATATTCTTGGTGGTGGTGTTATGGTTTATATTCTTTTCATTCCAGCTCTTATTTCACACTGCCTATTTTTTCACTCATTATGATGTATATCTTTTGATGCCAGTTTTCCTTATTTTGTCCCTTAAATTTTTCATTTCTGTATTTCCACTATTTTCTAAAGTGTATTTTCTTCATTATTTTCGTCTCTGGAACAGCTGCATGGCACTATAAAAGTATGTTGACTGCACAACAAATGACCTAATCCTTGTTAGATTTTGCATGTGTAATATTCCAAAGTAAATAAATTTCTAAATAAGATCGGGGATTTCCAGTGAGAGGATGGAGAATGAAACCTGTCTCCTTTTGACTTGTCCTAATAAGAAATTTACTGAAGTCATGTAAGTGCCTTTCAACAGCAGCCTAAAATACGTGTACTGTAATACACCTTGTTACTACGTTCGAGCTTCCCTCTTTCTTTGCAGAGGGGAGAGCTCATTCTTTTGTTCCTTCAGTGAAAAGTTCTTTGTTAGATGACAGAGGAAGAGAAGAATATTTTTGATCTCAGAAGTCAATGTGCATGTGCATTTACTGGTACCAAATAGCAAATGATCAAATAGACAATTGATCTAGAAATTAACTTGCAAAGGAACAGAAGGGAATTTTTTAGCCATTCCTTCTGAATTTTGAGAGGAGTGGGGATTACCAGTTCCCATATTTTATTATGAAAATCCCACTCTTTACTCTCTCAGGAAAGGTTTAAATCCTAGACACAAAATACACAACAATTATACTGCAAATTGGAACACTTTCATTTGTATTTATTTAACTCATTCATGGTTTTGTCACTTACGAGACATGTCTTTCAAAATACATGTGTAAGTCCCAATTTCATCTTCAAAGATGACAGCTTTCTTATAAATAAAACTTAGAGCTAACACGTGAATTTCCTTAGTATCAATATATTACCATGCAGCCCACATGCTTCGCAGGTGTTGTTGGCAAATTTCTGAGAGCAGAGAAGACTAAAACCTTATAAATCTTTCCATCTGAAAGTACGCTTCTGTGTCAAAGCCACTTTCAGTAAACTTGAAAGAATAATTGCAAATCCATTCCCTGTGTCTGTTTTCCCTCTCGCTAGTCGATACTTTTGCCTTATAAACACGTACACACACATGCACGTCTACGTCTTCGGGCAGAAAGTAGAGATAAAGTGCTCCTTTTGTCACGCCCTTAATTTGGGTGGCATCAGAAGGAGTTCAGTGCTACTTGAAAATTCTTTTAATTCACACTATTTGCAGTAATTGTGTCGTCATGCGCTGTGTTTTGGCGTCGTGGAAAGATGGGTGAGAGGGGGAAGAAGAAACGTAGAGAAGACAGCTTATGTTTAGACAAAAATATCATGCTAATCAGCACAGATGGGATGAGAAATACAGAAAAAGTACATGATAGTTTAATAGGTTTTTGGCAAAATGTGTTGGCTGTTGTGTTTTTTTTTCTTTTCTCTTTTTGAATATACCTGTCTGGTGCTATTGGTCTTCTGTAACAAACCTGAATGATTGTTTTATACTAATGTTTGAAGCTAACTGTAATGAGTTTATTTTTTGCCCATCTAGATGCTGGTACAAAAGTCTTCCAAATACAATGCTTAATTTTTCTTTAGCTCTTTGTGTTTGGATGGCAAGCTGTGGAACATATTTCTGCACAGTATGAAGCATCTTGGCAGACTTCTCAGGCCAAGTATTGGTGGTTTTAAGAGTTATCTTTGGATCTGTCAAAAGTGCTAATGGGCTTTGTTGAGCTTCTTTAAGTTTCTAAATCATATTTGCTTTTTGCTTTTCTGCACTTTTTTATTTAACGATGATTAAGATTGCGCTTGAATTCATGACTAATCCAGTTTTGCTCTCACATGTGCTTTTTGTATAAGGCTGTCTTTATCATATAGCAACCCTTTCATACCCATAAGCTACTTGGAAACAAATTCCCTAATTCAGCATTTTTGGGATGTGTTAACGTTCCCACCACCACTGCCCTCTTTAATTTCTGTGTTTTAAGAAGTGAAAATACCCTCTGTAAACAAATACCTTTGTTTGTCTAGCACTGTGAGGCAGAAAAGCCCCTTATTTTAGGAGAATGTGTTACGTTTTGGTCAGGTTATCTACCTTGTAGCTTCCTAGTCTTGTCGGTAAAGATTTTAGGATTGCAGTCCTAAGTATTTATTCTGCTAGTTCTTAGAAAACATCTTAATTCTCTAGAAAATAATACTGATTCGTGCCACTGCAGTGTGTGCACAGGGTTATTACGTTGATAATGATGCATGGGTAGCAGTGCTGCCTGATGGGAAGGTACGTGGGGAGAAGTGGCCATAGTGTCTCTTGTGTTTGCTTTCTTCAGTTTGCTTTCCTCCTTTTTTTTTTTTTTTTTTTTTGAATTACAGTCACTTTCAGTAATTTTTACATAGGTACTTTTTACTGTTTCTGAGCAGCAAAAATGCGGTGGAAGAAACCTGTGCTGCTCAGGAACAGTGCGTGTAAATTCCTAGTAGCCTTTGTTGCTTGTGTCCTGGTCTTTCTATCTGTGCCTTAGAGGCAGTTGAGGCAGTTTGCACGCGAACTGTGTTCACAATATTCTTGTGCTGTGATTATTTTTTAGCCTATATAAGCATATTGGTCACTCAGGTAAAATTGGATGTTTGAATGTTGAGTGTACAAAATGAGGAGATCAGATGAGCTGTGTAACTATTCTTAGCTTGTGTTACGTGCCCATGTATATTTCCTGTGATCGAAATTGTTCTGGTGTAGACTGGGCATAGATTGTTTTCCTTAATGAACTTGAATTTGCCATATTAGAAATGTCCTATTAGAACGTGAGTTTTGTACCTTGTCAGGTGGCTTGAAGTTTCTGTAGAAGTGACAGAACATATTTTTTTCTCTGAGAAGTATCTTGTATTTTAGAAGCCGGGTATGAAACATCATGAGTTTTATTAATCCAAGACCCAGCTCCCCAAAAGTTAGGGGAAAGAAACCGCAGTTAAAAACTGCTCTGACACAAGGTGACCTGCTGTGTGCATAGCCACTTCACAGATGTAGCAGAACAAGAGGAAATCTGCTTTTGTTTGTTTGGTTTAAAGACACTTGTTTTGGTAATACCATGAATCAAAAATTATTTTCTCTCTCTTCCTAGAGAAACCTGACAGAGTATTTTGTAGCAGTTGATGTCAACAACATGCTGCATCTCTACGCCAGTATGCTGTATGAACGCCGCATCCTCATTTGTTGTAGTAAGCTCAGCACTGTAAGTAAACTGCAGAATAATTTCTTCTGTGCAAAGTATTTCTTTTAGAATGAGAGTCATACTTAGGAAATAACTTGAAAAATCTAGAATGTGAAGAACAATGGATATAACTTCCCACTAAAATATAGAATTGAAGCTGGTCTTCCTATAGAAATGAACACACAGAAACTTGTGAGAAATCCTCTGCTTGGTGAAGGACTTGGTAGCAGAGATGAAGCTCTGCTTTTATATTTAAATATAACCATGACCATTAGTATCTATATAATTAAACTTATTGGCATGGGGTGGTCTGGAATTCTAGAAAAAGACACCCAAGCATACACTGATGTGCCTCTAGCCATTCAGAATACTAGAATTTATTTTTTTTAAGAAAAAAATATTTTTAATGTATAAAAGCAATAAATGCATGAATGTACTTGGCCTGTGAAAAGAGGCCAGAAGTGTTGCAGAGTCTCTGTCCTTGGAGATATTTAAAACCTGACTGAGCAATGCCCTCAGCAAACAGCTCCAGTTGACGATGCTTTGAGCAGGGCAGTTGGGGTCAGATTTGATGATCTCCAGGGCCCCTTCCAACCTCAGCTATGCGACCTCAGCTCAGTTCTGTGGTTCTAGGTGATGACTTTACTGAACTTCTGTTGGCTTCTAACATTAAAACGAGAAAGGTTTTTTGATCCAGTTTTCCCTGGGGAGGTGTTGGTGCATAAATGTACTAATATTTATGCCATAGCAAAGTCCTTTTTTTGTAATTTACTTGACAGAAAAAAAAAAAAAAAGGGTAAATGATACTGTCAGATGGATGTTCTAGTGACCTTATGTGGATGGACCCAAGGAGTGGGCTAAAATACATTGACAATCCGTGAATTTTTGTTGCAGTTTTGTTTGATAAAGTTTAGTCTTAATGCTGTTTAGACTCCATCAAGGATCTGGGAGATAAAAGATAGTGAACACTCTAGAGTGCTCTCTTCTAAAACTGACTGTACATCAAAACCAAGCACAAGCTTGATTTACTTCAAAGTTTTGTGTTATGCATTTGAAGGTTTATCAGTCAATAATATTGTGATTTTCTTTATAAAAGAAAATGTTAAGTTTTCATTCTGTTTGCTCTGTTAATGGGTATTGATTGCTTTCCTTTATAAATGATAAGCATAAGATGGTTTAATAAATGTTGCTTTCTAGTGCTATGGACTAAGTACTTGAATGGTCCTTTCTAAAATACAAGCTTCCATGTCCATTTTGTGTGGTATTACCTAGCCTCTTACTGTTTGACCATGACCTACTTTGTATTTGAGATTTAAAACTGCTTCATGGAATTGTAAATGCTAGGGAAGGCAAAAATTAAAAGGTTTAAGAAGGATCTGTTGAGACAGGGTGGAAAAAGGAAAGAGAGCAAGACTTCGCACTAAATATGAGAATAAATATTACAATATCATTTTGAAAGGTAGTTAAAACTGTGAGAGTTAGAGTAATCCCTGGGACCTATTAATAATTCTTAAATGTTTACCATTAATCCCACATGTAAATGTGTTCTAGGTCCTCCCTACTGAAATAAATAAAATGTAAAGAAGTGTTTATTTCAAAAAAATAAAAAGTGGAAAGAATAGTAACGTATCAGAGAATAGGAAAGAGAACGGTTATCCAAAGTATTTCGAAATGTGTGGTTGGTTGGTTTAATCTCTCTCTTTGTGACAGAGTCTGGGAAGAAGAATTACTTACCTGTCACTTTGCCTTTCTTAATGAGCCGTTTCACAAGTAGGGTTGTGTTTTCTTTCCTATCTTTCTGCTTTTCCTCTTCCTTTTGCCTCTGTCCAAGATAAAAGCGTGTCTCGTTCTTCGGTAGGGAGGGGTATTCATACTGCGTGTTCTTATCTTACAACTTTATATATAAACTGCTCCAAGATTGGAGTGACAGTGTAAGACAGGTTTGAAGTGTTGGGCCAGAGCCAGCGATTCCTTGCCTGCACGCTCTGCTCTGCATGTTCCAGCAGTAGGAACAAGCTGCATTATTTTATTTCAAACTGTGCTCAGCGGAAGCCAAGACCTTGTAACTGGAAACGTACCAAACTGAGAATTCTCAAAGTGGAGGGAGGGTGGTGTGGTGGCGAGAGGGGGTGGTTTCTTTGTGGGTTTGGTTTGGTTTGGTTTTTGTTTTTTTGGGGGGTGAGGTGTTTTTTTGTTTGTTTGTTTGTTTTTTTTAACAAGAAAGTGGAAGGGACCTATATGCAGTTAATGTCATTTTGAGAGACATAGCACACTTCATGCATAAGGCTTAAATGTAATATTAAGTAGAAGAGGGAAAGCTAAACAGTCTTGAGTAGAAAAGTCTTTTATGGTAGAATGCATTCTGTGCTATCGTAAAGCAAACAAAATTCAATTTTTGATTTGAAGTGTCCTTAATCTGGCTATTTAAATAAGATTTAGAGGTAACTGAGTCTGTATTTACTAGCTACTTTATAAACCATATGTACCGAACCCAAGGAAGATTTTTTGCTGTTTTCTTGGATTTTTTTTTTTCTACAAAAGGAAACTCAAGTAATTTCTCAAAATGTTAAAGCAATTACTTTAAATACACACACACACAGAAGTACTCTGTGATCTAACTACTCATGAAAAGCCAAGTGTGAATCAGAATGCATAAAGCAACTGCTTGGCAGAAGACCACCTGCAGGTGGGACTGTGCAGTTGCAGACATGAGACAGAAGGGCTTTCCTTTTGTCCAGTATCCTCTCTCCCGTCATAACTTGCCTGTGCAGCCCCGTCTCAGGAAGGCATGCTGTGTGTGGTAAGGGCAGCACCAGGTTGCTTCTCGTCAGAGGATGGTGGTGCACATGCAGCCTGATGACTTAAAAACCTTAAATTTTGAATTGTTACCTTGTTTCTGTTAGGCTGCATCTTACTGAGGTGAATTTCTTTACATAATTTTTATATTTTTTAAGTATTAGTACAAAGCAAAAAATACCATTCTGTCATGAATGGTCTTTCGTTCTTGGGCGCTGAGAGGTTGCTATTTCACTTCTTCCATGTCACAGAATGTACCAGTACACAACCTCTTCTTTCCTGATTGGTTTCTGACATGTCTGAGGGCTCAGAGGAAAGGAAATGGTGGTTCTTAAGAAAATACAACATACGATCAATAACATTGACTAAACATCCTTGTCTAGCTAAAAGCTTGCACTGTTCTTGTTCTGCAGCAGGCTTACCACTGCTGTTCTAGAGGTACCAATTTGTCCTTCCCAAGAGCTCCGTTGCTGCCCCTACAACCTGCTGCCAGCGTAGGTTTTCACCTTCATACACAGTTTTTACAACAGCTCTGCTTTCACTGTTTAATCCTTGTGTAACTCAGTCTCCAGCTTTTTGCTGTGTTTTTAGCCCTGTGTAATGCAGAACGATCTTACACACGCATGAGAGGTGGTAATTTGTTTTCCAGTACATACGGCACATCCGTAGCCACGTACTGCATCTGTAACACTGTGCAGTGTCTGTGTGTAAGTACAAAGTAGAATATGCTGGAAAATGGTCTATTGTAATTCAACATCAGTTTATAACTTTTCTGTGTATGACAAAGCCCCATTGATTAATTTGGCCAAATGAGGCTTTTAAAGTATTCAAGGTAAAACTGCAAAAAGTGAATCGGTAACTCGGTGTCTTAAATAGCTCTTTTTTGCATTCTCTAGCAACAGCTGCGGGAAGCTGAGGTAGTGGAACTGATCTTACTTCGAAATGCTGGATTCCTACAGTTTTGACAGTTGAGCATTTCTCAGGCTGCCTTATTATTAAGTGCTTGTTTTCTATATGGCAATCACTAATCAGGTGAGGTCTTGAGCAAATATGCTATTTCTTTTTTTATGAGCCCTTATCTTGGCAGAGTTGAAGGACAGTAGTGGTGCTTACCCGTGGTAGTATGCTACTTGAATTCATGCCAGATAGCAAGGTGGGAGTACATCTCAAAAATAAGTGACAGGTTCTGCTCAGATGTCTGTCGTGTTGAGCATTATGTCTGTTTAATCCTTTCTTGCTGAGTTTTAAAACCAATGGAAGGGGGTTTGGAAGGGGCCTCTTTGGATTACTGAGTGCGGTTCTCTATGGCAGCAACTGTGTTATATAATAATGCCAGGAAATAATCCTTTTGATCCTATAGAAGCAATTCTTAAGTAAGATTTAAATTTTTAAGGAGGGTTGGGTGGGGTTTTTTTCAGACATATTTTTGTCTTGGAGAAGGGAAACTGAAAGCATATAGGACAGGAATACAGAGAAAAACTACACTGGGAAAGTAAGCCTTTTTTCTGCACATTTTGGAACTAGGCTATACCTTTCATCTAATCTGTGAGGAAGGAGCATCTTCTCTGGCAGGAATAATATAAGGATTAGTGGAACCATAATTGGATAGAGATAAATCTTTAGCATAAATATAGAATAAATTCAAGATTTTGTGGTTTCTAAACCATGCTTGAATTATTCTAACATACTGACATTTACATCCCATATGGACCAAAAACTAATGTTCACCTGCTAATGAAGAAGAAGGACTGAACTGGTACTTGTTCAGATGTTCAAGTGCTTGCTGGACCCTGTCTACTTCTGAAGGTACTTCTTCCTTAGGTCTGTGGTTCAAAACTAATACCAATTCTTGCATTTTCTTATTTATGGAAGCACATTGTCAGTGCTGGGATGCTCACAACACTGTTAATTCAATCAGTGCTAAGGAAAGGAGTGGCTGTGTAGCTTCCAGTGCTTGAAACTGCACAAGAAAGCATATAAGTTACTGCTGCAGTTGAGATTTGACATTGGAAAGCTATTAAAAAAAGTTAGAAACAAATCGTTTTTGAAGGTAGTGAAGAAGGCTTTTATTATTTGAATTATCCATTTGATAATTAACAGAATAAATTAACTGGGAATTAACAGACTTCTGTCATTAGATGACACCTTGGTGAAGCTGCTCAATACCAAACATGAGGAGAGAGTAATAAAGGACTCAACAAATGATTACGTAATTTTAAGATGAGTGACATTATAAATGGTGCTGTTAATCTGAGGTTCATTTGAGAATATTTCAGTCAAATGGGAGTAGTGGGATGCTTTTTCAATTGACGTTCAAAGAATTGAACAGAGTATATTATTTCAGATTGCTTAACACTTGAACATGCATAGAAATTAATGGCCAATATCGTAGTTACTAATAGTTCCACTGGAACCAAAAGTGCTTTCAAGGGAGACAAAAATGAAAATCTAAAGGACATTAAAAGAGTCAGACAAGACTGTGCCTCCAGGTTTCACCAGTAGTTCTTGAGAGTTTAATGAAATTGTAGCAGTGCTTAAGTGGGTATTGATCTCAATACAGATGAATTTGTGCAGATGAATGTCACTAAATCAAGAAAATGACTGTCAGAATTATCTATAGTTTGGTTTGGTGGAGGCTGTAGGCCAAGAAATGGACGTAACAGACAAGACAGAAACCAGGAATGCACGCAGATTTTGTTTGGAGTCCTGGTAAGTGAGACAGACATACAGCAAGTGAGCAGCTTTCTATGTAGAGAGGCATCATTACTCCACACCAACATGCAAGTACAGAAGTCTGAAGAAAGGAAGATCAAAATAGCTTCTGGAAAAAGAAACACAAGAGAAGATATACATCACAAGAGTAAGGTGTAATTTTAGAAATTTCTGTTTGGGTTTGAAAGTTGGGTGTGATAGCATTCTCCCTTGAAAAAGCTACAATTCTTGGAGCTATGTTTCTATGAAAAAAATGGGAACCTGTCGCAAAGAAGAGTAGAACTAGTGAATGCATAAACAAAGCCTATTAGGAAAGAATAAATAAGACCTTTGCAAAAGAAATCCTTGCATCGAATCTTAAAAATCTTTTACAATCTAGGTTATCAGTAAGTAGGTAATACAGATGATTAGAACTCAAAAACATCATCAGGCAGAGAAATGATTTGTGTATTTTAGCCACAGTAATATTAAGAATTCTAATATATCTTGGGTAGGTACTAGGTAGAGCTTCTGTAGGCTTTTCAATGCAGCAAGGGTGTGTTTATATCTGAAATTTTAGTCCTGTATGGTTTGACGCTTGGCATACTGGGTGTTGGGTTCTGAACGATTTGAAATGATCTGTATCTATTTTGAGCTGCAAATTGCAAAATCTATTTCTGTTCATTTTTATAGTCACTTTTCTGCTTTAGAAAAACTCCCACTTATGAAGCTTATACCTCACCCTCATTCTTATCTGAACACTGTAGAGAACCACAGTAATTCTCCCCCCAGAATCTGTGTGTCTCGGTGCATTCTCATTGCTTAGCCAGATCTGTATTTTTCAGAGGCTAAAATAAGACAAAATATGTGCCTGTCTTAATTTTTTTTTTTTTTTTTTTTTTTTTGCCTAATGGCCTGAGTTTTAATCAGAAAACTGGGTTCTGTTATTTACAGAAATTGCATTGGAATTACATAAAGGCTTTGCCATTGAGCGTAAGCCAAACCAGATCCAGAGTGTGTAGCTGGTTTTCCTTGCCATGGAGCTTTAAGAGACTGTATTAAGAGACCTTTTATAACCTTTGGAGTAAATAATGATTAGCTCATCTAGACTATGAAAATCAATACTAATAAGCTGCTTTTGGATCATCTGCTTTTGGATCTAATTTCATCTAGGAGCAATGTCACAACTTGCCTTTGCTCAGTTACATCTCTCTGCAACTTCAGGCCACCCCAGTGACCTCATTTCTTTAAAGTTTGTCATTTAGGTATTTGTAAGCAGTGTTCCCCCTCTCCTATTGACAAGTAATAAATGCTTGTTTCATCTTTTTTCTGTACCTTGAAATAACTGATAGGTTTTCATTGAGTTTTGTTTTCAAATTAAGTTTTAACAAGTGAGACACGTTGTAGTACTTGCGCCGAGAACCATTTGAAACCATTAAAAGAGACTCAAAAGTGCAAACCGCTGTCAGGGTGGATGTGATTGCTTATCACCTCTTTGTCTTTTAGTTTGTGTCTATTTGTGTGCTACAATTCATTTTTTATTTTATGCTTTCTCTAGTGTATGTGTTCATACCCTCTTCTTACCTCATTTTGACTATAGTTTTAGTAGAGATTTCTTTATTGAGGATTATCACCGTTTTCATTTTAGTATCCTCAGTGAATATGACAAATATCCTGCTTATCTTCTTTTCACAATTATTAATTATGGCTTGAAATAGGACTGAGACACAATTTCCTCCAAAGCACTGTGAAGATTCTCCCCATGAGTAGACTAACACTTGTGTTTGCTATTTATGATCTTTTTAACTCTGTACCTGCTGATGTCAAAAATATTCTTAATGAGATTTTAAAAATATATATCAGAGGATCAAATGATTGGTGAAAGGCAATTAGTTGAAAATGTCTTCTAAATAATGAAAATGAAGTCATTGAGTTTGGTATGATACATTCTTAAGAAATGTATGTCACAAGAATTGTACCTTCCTGAGCTCAGATATTTTTCAGGTTGTGTTATAATTTCAGTTCATTTTTATGATAATTGCAAGGTTTTTTTTTTTTTTTTCTTTACTATTTTTTTTCTTCATTGTGTGTTTTCATTCCCATGTTTATGTTGCTTTATAGAACACTGGGTGTTCTTTTCAGGTTCTGTTTGTTGAATGAATCATGTGCTCAGCTGTTTAACTAAGTCAGTCAAATGACAGCCACCATAAACCTGTCATGCTTTACCCACCCAATCCCCTTTTTAAGGGGGACACTGGATATTGTGTAATAAATCATGTTGATATAAAAGCAAATTTGATTCTTTATTTTTTTCTTATAGCCTTAATTTTTTAAGCTTGGTTTTTGTCTTATGATCTTCTTTTAATATGTGTTTTTCAGTTAACTGCCTGCATTCATGGGTCTGCAGCTATGCTCTACCCGATGTTCTGGCAACATGTTTACATCCCTGTTCTGCCCCCACATCTATTGGACTACTGTTGGTAAGGCTATATATATGTGTGTGTGTGTGTGAGTGTAAAATTTAGATTCACAACAGTTTTAATGTTTCTCTATTGCAAGATTTAAGTCCTCTTATGATGCAACTGTTAGTCTAAAAATACGTATGTATATTAAGTAAACAGTGAACATAGTAAAAAAAAATATTTTCATGGCATTAGGTAATTGTGTATCAGTATGCTGAAATACACTGATGTGAGTGGTTACTGTGAAATGCTGCAACTTAGATATTTTATACTTATAATCTGTTTTTAGCATATTTATGTTAAATCTTAAAATTTGAATTAAGACTCTAGCAATAAAAGATACAGTGGAGAAGATACTTTAATTTTTCCGCTTTCCTGAAGTTCTGTTGGGGATGGGGAGGAAGCTATTCATTTTCCTACAGTGATTTTTTAATATTCTCAGTGTGTGCTAGGACATTCTTACCTTATATAGGGGACTGATTATAAACCATTCAAAAATGTATTCATTATTATGATGTTACAGATTTTGGCACAGCCTATATATTGTCACAGCTGGCCCTGTTTTGACCAGGAGCGGAGCTCAGACCACCTTATG
The DNA here is from genome assembly GCA_011076525.1 of Nettapus auritus. NCBI lineage: Eukaryota > Metazoa > Chordata > Aves > Anseriformes > Anatidae > Nettapus > Nettapus auritus. The sequence continues at coordinate 10,083,034 of CM021781.1, read as the reverse complement.
AGGTGTTTTCCAGTGTGAATTCTGTGATTCCACAGTGTCCACGTGGAATAAGGAGCCTCCTTATTCGTTGCTGTGGGCTTCAGAGAAGCGTGTCATTAGTTATCTCTTGGACTCTGCGGTCAGTGGTGCAGAAGCCTGTCTAAGATGCCCTCTCAGTTGCTCTTCTAGCACCAAGTCAGACAGTTCAGCCTAATCAGCCATACCATAATCTCTTCCCTTTGCTGTGTACAGAATGGTGGAAGAGAACTCTGAGTAATTAACAAGTTTTTCAGTTGCTCAGCTGTTAATTGCTGAGTTTTTGTGATTTGCCCCTTTCTGTTCCCGCTGTGTACATAGCGGGGAGGTGCATTTTGCCCAGGAAGAGTGGCTGCTGTCTCACCTTCGGCAGCCTAGGGAACGTAAACCTTCAAGGCCTGTTAGAGTTAATGCAATCGTTGCCACGTCATGTAGGGGTGGAATTAGGAAGTCCAGTTGGGCTTGGCTTGACCTGATGGATGTAAAGGGTAACTAACCTGCAGGCTTCCACAGGTCTGGAAGTAAAAGGAAGACACCAAAGAACATGTACACCTGTTGCTGCATGACCATGCAGTTGAGTGATGGAGAACACAGAGGAGGCTGAGGTACTCAGTGCCTTTGTCTCTGCTGACAAGGCCCAGCCTTGTGAGAAGATATGTTTGATCAGAGAGTGCTGATGAACCTTGCTGATACTATTGTAAGGCCACACTTCATAGTTGAAGGACATTGGCAATAAGGGATGTCCTCACTGACTGGAAAATAAGCGTTGCAAACGTCTTTGGAAGAAGTGAGAAGATCCAAGAAACTACAGGCCATTCAGATTTGTCTCTGTTCACAAAAAAAATATGAAACAAATCTTCATGAGAGCCATTTCTGTAGAAAAAGATCTGGATTCTGAGGCTGTAGTAGAATAAGGCAAGACACAGGTGGAGTTAGTGGCATAAGCGTGTGATGCAAGGAGACTGTGATTCTTCTGAAATGAGTATTTGATAGGAAGTTTGGCAAAACAGAGCACAGAGATTAGCAAAAGCCTTTCTGGTGGAGCGTGATGCTCAGTGTGCTTTGGAGCATGAATTGAAACACAGAAACAGGCCCGCCTCTGCCCTCCCTGGCGTTTTAAAGTCCTCAGAACAATATGAACTATTGAACTTCAGCTGACTCTATCATGCTACACCATATTTTAAGAGCATATTTTTAAGCTCTCAGCACGGTGATTTGGGAGGGTGGGGTCGGATCGGGGTGGTTTTTGTAAGAGGGATACTGTTCTGTGTGATGTTTTCTCTGCATTTAAGCAGGGGTAAGGAACCAGCAGGGATAACTAGCATTTTTAAGGGAAGTGCTAGGAGCTGAAACATGTAGGTTTAAAGCAAGCTTGTTCTTCTGCAGATTATTTAAATGTTAAGTATGTGCCTATGTCGAGGATACACGGAAAGGAATCTAAAAACTATTATCTTCTGTAGAAATGAACCTTCAATTTACTCACTGCACAGGAAGGGCAGGTTCTAGTCATTTGCACTGCCAGCAGGTGCCCTTTCTCTGCATAATGGGCTTCACATGTGTAATTAACACATGAAGGCTGCTACTGCCAGTTTTTTCTTCAGGTACATGCTGCTAGGAGTTTTCAGGACAACGATGTGGACCACAAGAGGCTTTTACGCTGGGTTTGAAGATTAGGTATTCATTGACTTTCTGACAAAGCCATGTTAAAAGGGGCTAAGTCCAGATCCACAGCTGGGAGCAGAGGTGTGCAAAAAGCAAACACTTGGGCAGTGTACCCAAGGAAATAAAGACACGAGTCGCTGAGCTCTGCTGAATGAATTCTTTCATGGTATAACACCCTGTCCATACAGCAAATGAGCTAGCTAGTGTGTGAGGTATGATTTTAAAACATGTAATTATTAGGCTGTAATTGCATGCTCACAAATACAACAGCTGATTACCTTAGCCTGATATGAACTTTAATTGGAGAAGTAGTCTCACACACTAATTGTTTGGATAAATAAATTTAGTAACAATCTGTGTGCCATAAATATATTTCTCAAAATAGAGTCCATTTATTTTGTAACCAAGAGAACTTGGAAAGGTGATTTTTGCCTATGAGGACTGAGAAATCAGCTTCATGCTGTTTTAAGGGCAGTATTGCTTATCAGTGTTTGCCTCTCAAGGGAAATGACCTGAAATTATTTAAAAACACTTGAGTTTATTTTAATTACTGTCTGGTTATTTATTTTGCAAATGTGATATAAGCAATTTAAAAATCTGAAATAGAAACAAAGAAAATTTAAAGTTCTTCTGTTCTTAAAAAATACAAAAAATGATGTTCACTCAGTTGACTTTGTCTGCTGTCCATTGGTGCATACTGATTGTGCTGTTGGTGCTTTTGAGTCTTCTCCTGCTCTTTGTGGAAATCACAAAAGGTTACAAGAACTCTGTATTTACTTGTGATCTTTGAAAGGTTTTGAAAAAAAAAAGTATATTCCATCTGTGATTATTATCTGTGATATTATTTCAGTAGAACCTTTTTATGTAAAACAAACAAACAAAAAAGCTTCTAAGGTCCCAGCTGATAATATTCCAGTTCAGCTCCACGTTTGTGAAATCTGTAGTATTTCCCTGGGAGGTCACACGTGACAACTCTTGGATCTTCCCAGAACTATGAAAAAGTAGATAGCTGTCTTCCCAGAGAGTAACAAGGTAATCTTCCCACTTCCTTCTTGAAAGGATTATTTTAAATTTACTATTTATGTTCACTTGCACTCCTTATTCATGTGCTGAAAATGCCAAAAGCCTCTGTCTCCAAAATATTTGATCTCTCTAGACTTGCTCTTTGTGCTAGGGATACTGAGCCAGTTACGGTGGCTCAGTACCACATACACGGATGTAGCATGACTTCACCCATCTGATTCTATCATTTAGGTTAAAGGGTGGAGGAATTACTCTGGTTATTATGTGGGCTTGTACCAGAAGTAACAGTACATGTTCTAAGGTGATTACAACAGTCTTTTATATTAGAGAGATTGCTTAGCAGCCAACATTAATATATTCTGAGAGCACCTCAGAGCACCCTGCCACAGCTGCCGAACAAGCGTTTCTGTTGGTGCAGTTTTCCCTTCTCCAGGAGTTGGTTGTGGGTTTTTTTTGAAACTCCCTTTCTCCTGTTTTCTAAATCTTCATGTAGTTCAGTATGTAGGTGGAGGGGGTAACTGGAGGGCAAGTACTCCTGCTGCTTGGGAAACAATGATTCCTTCCTCATGAGCCTCTGGGTAGGCATTTTGATTTAGCCTGGTACATCTGTGTACTCACTAAAAGCTCTTGTAGTTGCTCTGTGCAGTCAAGTTTCTAATTTGCATCAATTACCCTGATAAATTTGGGATTGAGTTCTGTTGCATCTCAATGAGTAATCTGAAGAGAAATCTGGAGACTACTTAGAGGGTAAAGTACTATCGGTTATAAGAGCAACACATTAATACATCAAACATCAGTGTTTGTATATCAAGACATGAACGTAGTAAATGTGATCTAATCATTTTTCTGGAACAGTGGAGGAAAATGGTGCAAATCCCCGTGTAGCTATAAACTATGAACCTTCTTGAGATCTGTGGGTTTTACATTACATTTTCTGGTGAATTGCAGTATTTTTTTTTCAGGTGTGGGAGTTTTTTTGTTGTTGGGGATTTTTATTTTTATTTTCACTTAAGAGGAAGTGTCCCTCTATTTCACCTGCTTCTCTTCCAATTAGCAGTTGCCCACCTCTTGGGAGCATAATTAAGAGGTCTCTAGTTAGCCTAAGGAAACGAATTAAAGAAATTGTAAAAATGCAACTGTAATAAATGGGCAATATATAGCCGTTAAGTCCACAGTATCCATATTCATGCTTATTCATTCCTTCTTTAATGATTTGATATTTACCTATATAACTCATTTGATTGTAAATAACCCTGATTGCATTGGGAACCACTGTGGCACAAGAGGAGTAATAGCCTTTCTCTTTGTTCCAAAAGACTTAGGCAGGCTTTTTGTTTAAGCAGTGAATGTGCATAGTAGAAATTGATACTTCTTACTTTTGCACTTAATGGCTACTGCCTGCCATCAAACAGCTTTGAGTAATTAGGAGTTGTGGCTGTAGGAAGCCCCAGGACTGATTAAGCGTAAAGCAGTATGTAAAGACTGGTCTGAAGGTCAGTCCTTAATCTGTCACGGGTCTCAGAAGGATTAGTGATTGTGCAAAGTGTTTCTCCTGTTTATACAAGCAATGTATGTTCCTGAAGTTGACTGGGAAGACTTTAAAAACCATACACATCTAGCTTGGTAAAAGCTTCCTGAGTATGTCTTCTCTCAGGATCTGAATAGCAGTTGGGAAGAATTAATGCGTGGTCTGAATGGTGAAGGGGAGTGCGTGATGTGCTCTTGTACAGTATGGTATCTGGGTATTCAAGTAATGGCATATGACTACCACTTAAAAAAAAAAAAGTTAATAAAAGCAATTCATGAAGCCTGGCATGCATCTTCAGCCAAACTTTGTTTATACATAATGAAAAGTTCTTACAAGAACTATTTTCCTATAGTTTTGTTAACCTTCTTCATTTGCCTTCTACTTTCCCCGTCTTCACTTTTGCATCGCAAATGCCATTCATCTTCCAGAGCCCTCTGTAGCATGTACCTGGTCTGCTTGTCACCTTCTGTGTACCAGTGCCATGGCCCAGTGTCCCGTGATGCAGGCCCTACCACCCGTTTGTTAAACATTTCTCAGAGAAATGCTCAGTGTTCTATTTGTGCTCTGCCTCATGCCCTTAATGAAATCTGTGCGACTGTTCATAAAGCTAATGACAATGTTTGCAAAATTAGCACATTATTTAACAAATTTCTGCTTCAGAGTTTGCTGGTTCATATTGATCAGGAAAACCTGAGCTATTTTATTATGTTTTATATATACATATATATATATAAACTATTTATGAATGGGTAAGTTAAACCCACTCTTTGTAGTGCTATAGGATAAAATTGTTCCTTCTGCTTTCTCCAGTCTGTCCAAGTGTATATACATTGTGTAGCACATTAAGAATCTGGCTGCAGTCCTTTAGATGTATTATTACAAGTTTAAGCAAATAACAGCTTTGGAAACACTGCTAAAAGTTAGATTACTGTGGCCTTTACGCAGTCCCTTTAATAGCTTTGTATGCTGTATTGTCTTTACACGTGATGACTTTCATTAGGAAATTGAGAAGTTGTTACATCCTAAATCGATCCTTGGATCTCAAAGCCTATCTCGTACCATAAAACCTTACAGGGTGTGCATGGTTTTAAGGGTTTAGGCATTCCCATTGTTTTGTTGATAAACCGGGTGGGTGACAGATGGACATGATAGAGTTAATTAACTTTTACAGAGTCAGATTTTCCTATGCTTGGTGACAGGCTCTGCTTTTGGCCACATTAATAAATGGCTGGCTTTCTGGAATACTGCACTCTTCCTGCTTCCTTTCATTACATTAGCCAAGGTTCCACTAGATGGGACATTTGCAGTCTTAAGACTTCCTGCCGAGGTTCAGACTTTGTATTTTTGAGATTGAAGCTGTCGTGTTCCTGAAACTACTTAATTAGAAACACATTCATTTCAGTGCATACTGGAGGAGTCCTCAACAGCGTAGCCAGGCACACAGGGAAGTTGAGCATTTGTGCAGCTGGCAGCTAAACCAATGGTTTATACTTTGAATGTGAAATTACTGGGTATTTTCTTGCTCCTGGAATGTGGCCATTGGAAATGAAGAGATGTGGGTGAAAGAGATAATGTTTGTCACAAATAAAACATGCAAAATTACAAATAAATACTCCTCAGTTGAGCAGCAATCCATATGTAGTAAGTGTATATCATGTTGTATGGTAAAAATTTGTAGCCAAGAACTTGGCTATATGCTCTGGTTGTCACCTGTGCAATTCCCAAGGAAGCAGAGTCTTCAGGACTTGCTCCAAGTTAGCTTGCAATTCAGCAGTCCCTCTGGGCTATCACAAAGCGCTTTACTGGGTGAAGTTTGGGCAGGGGCATTCTTGCCAGTGTATGCGGTTCAGTAAGTTGTAAGGTGATAACACACCACTTCAGTATTCTACGAATGAACGCGTATGATTCTCTGAAGATGTATATGTTTAAAGTCTTCAAAAAGAAGGAAAAAAAAGTGTTTTCATCCAGAATGTGTAATATAGAGGCTGTTCACATCTCTTGGTATCCAACAGAGGAGCAGTTTTTGGTGGCATATTAATAAACATGCTAATTATTAATATGCCTATCAACAAATTGTACTTTTTGAAAAGTTATTTCTCACCAAATGAGAAGCAGAGTGATTTCTGCTGGTGTGTTGCAGTAGTTCTTTCCACGCTGTTCTCCCCTTACTGAACAGTAGGCACCAGTTTATAAAAGCAATATGGAAGATACTTTAATCCAAGGCAGCACAGTGACATTTCTCTCCTTTTTCATCTGAAATTGAAAATGAGCTCTTTGAGCTTCTGTATGCAAAATCAAATGAGGCTCTATTTTAAAAGTTGTGTCTGTCTGTGTGCTTTCAGTTTAACAGGCAGTATATGCCATATTTGCAATTAGCAGCTTTGGCATCCTCTTTGATATGTTCTAATAAGCAATGCAAATATAAGCTTTCCCTGATTAGTTGAGTGGGAGTTCTGTAGTAAGCTTAATATTAGAAATACTGTATATACAAGGATACAACTTTGATTCAGTATTCTTCCTGTGTTATACAGTCCATATTGCTGTTTGCAAACATCACTGAACAGAAGACTGAAAAGATCAGTCTTTCTCTTAGCGTTCTGTTTGATAACAAAAGTATAACACCTGTGTTCGAGGCTACAAATTTGGTGTAAGAGCTCATTGATATATTTACGTTTTGTGTTCTGAAGGGAATAATGATACCAGTATCTATCACAATAATTTGGGACTTCATCAGAATCTTCCAAAGGCAATTTTATATCCTTACTTTATAAATGTCAATATTTCAAGATTGATACTAAGTTATTTAAAATGTGCCTGGACCCATAGTCAAAGGATCAAAGCTTGTAGTACTGGGTGCCACATACATTAAATTAACCACTTAACACTACAACTGGATCAATCTTCCTAAACAATACTGTTTAGAAACATTCTGTGTATTTCTTTGAAAATTGTAATATTTTTTAAGAGACCACAATATTTTAATTTATATATACATATAAAATTTAAAATTACATATTTAATAGCTGTCCTTATGTACCTGTTTTAACTTAGAAATTCTGATGTCAAGAGAAGTTTAAGTCTTACGGTAGTGAGAGGATATTGCACAGTAAAATAAGTCTTTCAAATATGGAAAAAAAATTTTGTTAACATGTGGTTTGTTTATATATATATATGTATATATATATATTTATATATGAAAGTCTAATCCAGTATACCAGTCTCTTCCTGTAGCTAATTTTATAACTCATATGTGTTAATCCGGCATTACGAGAATGTAAAGTTTTTCTTCTTCTTTGCAGTGCCCCAATGCCCTACCTCATTGGAATACATTTAAGTTTGATGGAGGTAAGTCTTTCTAAACATTTCTGAAAATATATGTTGTTTTATGTTTTAGACCCAAATTCTGCAAATAATTTTGCATTCATTCATGTGCTTAAAAATATAATAGTCCTGTTAATTTCTTTGGGAGTGTTCAGATAACTGAAGTTAGGTGTGCATGACTCTTAAGGGAGTCTTAATGGTACCTTGTACAGTCTGGGCATAGTTTGTTTGCAGTTCAGCAGTCAGCGATGAGCTCACGGTGTGTTCCCCTCTGCATCCTGTTACTTCATGTAATAGTTACTGCCTCTAGTTTTACTCTATTCAGAAAGGCGGAGTTGATATTAAACTAAAATGTTGACAGTTATAGTTCTCTTGTAGGCATTTGCAGACAGTTTGTAATTTTTTTAATGTTCAAAAGACCTTGAAAAAAGGAACTTGCTGTTAATGTTAACACAAAGCTGGCAGAAAACCAGCCCTCACAGAAAGCTTCACATATAAACAATTCAGAGTAATTCTGCTAACTATGTGTGTGTGGAAATAGTACATTTCCTTCTGCTTCCAATCCCAGTGAAACAACTGATAACTTTTCTCAAAAGTATCTGGAGGACCACAGAAGCTATTAACTTAGATCCCTGTGAAAATGCTAGTCCTTACTAATTGTGCCCCTTTACACAGGAAGTCTGACCACCGGCTATGTGCTCGCTATGGGAAGAGGCATTCCTTCGAAGAGAGCACTGCCCTTTTGTAGGCACTTAAATCGGTAGGCAGTGTTGAACGGTAGGCATTGCAAATGCCCTTGGAAATTAATTGACTTGTGTCCCTGTTTTAGATACCTATATTTGGAGATTTAAGCTTAGGATACACAACAATTTACAATGCTGAATTTTTTGTCACACGAAGTAATGTACATTACTAGAATATTTGTTTTTGTATTTTCCATAAAAATTATACCTTCTGTGGAAATATTGATCAAACATTTTATTTCACTGAGGCATATTTATGTAATAATGATCTTCTGTGTCTCTGTGTTTTTAAAACTTAGGTTTTTATACTATGTAACTTCCCCTTTTTTCCCAGTATTAATGTGACGTAATTGCTTAGAAGTCACCTTTTTCATGAGGAGCTAGATAGAATATGCAGGGCTCCCCCCTGCTTGACCACAGATGCCCCTTACGTTGCTAAATAAAGTACAGAATCACAGTGCAATGTGTTAGTGAATAAGCAATTATTCTAAATGTATGTATTCTAAATGTATTCAAAATGTTTGTATATAAAATGTTTTTGTTAAAGGGATTTCTGATCATTAAATTTGAATACTGCATAGGCAGAACCAAAGGGATATTTAGGGAGTAGTCTGACATATATTTTTCATATTGAGCAAGAATTCTTCTGCCCAATAGCAGTGCCAGGTAATCACTGGCATTCTCATTAGGGTATCTAGCTATTTTAAAAAGGAGTAAAAGGCCTGGTAGAGGATGAGATAACATCTTAGAACAGATACTTGTCAGCTTTCACAGATCTTCTCTCAGAAAGACCTGTGTGGTCAGCCCAGCAATGGGTATAGAAAAAAAAATAATAATTACACTTTGGAGTTGCTTTGTCTCACCCCTGCCTTGCTACATCAAATATTACCTCTTCCTTTGTCTCATTTTTTCAGATTGCAGGGCTCTGTAGGCCTTCCAAACTCCATCTGTAAAAATTCAAAAAAAGGAGTTCTTGGAGAAGCCAACTTCCATCCATTTTAGTAACTTGCGAAAAAATCTGTTTAGTACTAAATCCAGTACAGCTTTTGAATAGTTGGAGATTCTGGAACACACACACACATTGGCAACGTACAGTTATTCAAAGTGCCTTATGAAATAAATGAAATAAATAAAAAAACCTGTCTTCTCTACTCCCCCTCCTCTTAAGGATAGATTGAATACTTCCAGATAGAAATGCATCTTCTAGCTAACTGTGCTTTTGCCACAGAAAAATAAAATAAAATCACACACTGGGCTATTGTATCTGTTGTTTGTTAGCAAATACTGGATAATTTGTTTGGGTCTTGGGCAAAGGAAAGGTGACATTCGGCAAACAAATTTGGGCATGACTAGTTTACCTCTTAGCCTGTTTTGATGTTGAAAGCTTACTCTCCTGTTTGACATTTTCTATGTCCAGAGGTGTAAAATCATATGTGTTATGTGTTAGAGTAACAATCTAGTAGCAACAGCAATCTTTTCTCATGTTCCATCAGTTGTGTATTTTTTAAAAATATGCTGTATTTTTTCCACATCCAAATAATTTTTAAAACTGCAGATAAATGGACACAGGATAATGACAATATTTTTTTACATTAAATGCTGAAATTTCAGCAAATAGTCCTTTAAAAGTGTTTTGTCAATTCACATGTTCTAGTTTCAGAAGAAAGGATTAATTCCCCAGCTTTCCGTTCAGGTTAAGACAGGTGGGCTCTTCTTCTACTGTACAGCCCCAGGGGAGGAACTGCAGTTACACGGTTCTGCACCAGCAGCCCTGAGTGCGAAATTTGTTGGTGCTGCGTAAACGTTAGCGGAAGCCTACACTTGCGCAGGGGAAGCTGTGGTGTAAAGGGAAGGGTGCCTTTGGAGTGTAGGGAAATTTTCCAGCTTTGGTGTTGCTTCTGCGTGCTTTTGCTCTCCTTATCTTGGAGTAGGTCCTCTGGAAGAAATACAGTAGCAATTGCAATGCTTTAAGACAAAACGCACCCGCTGTCGCACCTCCAGAGAGTTTTTGTCAAACTAGTTACTTAGCATCTTAGTTTCCAGTTTCCCATGTTATATGGGGTCTCTGTAGAAGGAACAGTTATTTTAATGGAAAATGACAAATTTTTCTTATGATTAAAATATCAAGCATATCCATTGACTGTTAAATCTAATTTGCTGTGACTGAAATGTTCTCCTGTGAGATAAGATAATCTCCTGTTGTAGGTCAGAGGGCTCGGGCTGATTTATGAGGGAAAATCTCGGTAGAAAATATAAAGCTGTGTTTTGTGCTCTTATTTTTCAGCTTTTCTATCATCACCTAGTTAGTCATTCTTTATAAGATTTCCATTTAGCAATCCATAAAGTGACTTCAAAGAAGGCTAAAAGTTTATAAGCTGTTGGATAAGCAAGGCTGGAGCTATCACATGAATAATGGAACATGCTTACAGAACTAATTGAATTCATATTAGATGAAGATAAGTACTTAGTACTGATAAATAACAAGATAGGAAGATGAAACTCCATCAAATGAACACATCCCTTTCATAATTTTACTTTCTACCTGCATCCTGCATGCTATTTTAGAATTTGTGTTATATTAAATTCACCTCTCTGTTACAAGCCGTGTCAAACTTAGCTGGCAGCCTTTTCCATTTTGTCTTAGTAAACGATTGTTTCAGCAACTGTTTCTGTAGTGAAGGTTGTTAGCGTGATGGCGCTGATGGAAGAGGAATGCCCTTGACCTAGTAGACTACCTATTGGAATTCAGGCACATGTGGTTCCCATTACCACTGGGAACGGTTCCTTTTAGCTGTCAGATACCACGCTGCTGGCAGTATAATCTTCTGTGCCAGGCCTCCATCGTGCACGTTACAGTAATGCCCAGCCTTATCGTGCTCTGTTCGGGGCAGAAAAACGAGGTTGAAGATGAGAAAAGTATATTTACTTATCTATTTATTTTTAAGATCCCATTCATTCGAGGACTTCATCTGGGACTTCGGAGTCTTAATTCTTGTGTAATTTTCTGGAGTGAATGTGTGTGTGAAACTTGGCATTGCAGTTGTCAGGATGAGTTCTTCCTTACCATGAAAGCCAGTTGTGCTTATCATAAAACCGACATGAGCAGAGTTTTGTTTTATTTTAACCTAGTAGAAGTAAATACGTTCACTTCAGGAAAATAAGTTTCACTAAAATTCTTCCTATTTTTAATATGCTAGGACACAACAGCCGATCTCATTTCACATTGATAGTCTTCCCTTTACGTAGACAGATGAATAGAAGGCTGTGTTCAGCCCTCTGAACCCTGTGCATGTATTCTGGGAGCACTTTGGGGCATATTGTTGTGTCTTTTTCAGGTAGACAAGAGTACGCACTATTTGTGGTCCAGTCCGATGATATGCCAGGTAGCTGGCACAGAGCGTGAGCTAACAGACTCTGAGAAACAGCTTAGATTGGCCTGGGCTTCGTGCTGGCAGTGCCACGTGGAGTACTGGGGGAATTATTGGCTGGCTGTTTGCAGAGGACACCCTGAACACTGGCATCTTCCACTGTAGTGTTAATTGCTAATGAAGTTTTTGGATTGGAGAATACGATTTAGCTTTTTCAAGCCATTTAGGATTGATAAATCACTGAATTTTCTACCTAGAACTGAAGAACTGTAGGTGTTTTTTGCAGGGCTTAAATGATGGGGTTACATGCTGGGCGTTCTGAAATCCAAATCTTAAAAAATTAAATGTAATTTAGGCACTCAAATACAGTAAGTATGGCTGTACATGGTTTCAAGAGTAAAATGCATGTAAAAATGAGAAATTACTTATTAAACTGTCTCTTATGCAACTGTTGGAAAAATTAAACTAACACTGTGCTTTAGTGGGAGATTCTGGAGCAGGGGGGATGCCTGCAGGACACGTTGGAAGAAACCCAAATGCCGCGGTACCGCGCGGGCTTACCAGTGCCTGCGGAAGGTTCTGCTGCTGTTGTACGGTGGTGTTAGAGCAGCACTAGTGATGTTTGTCACTCAGTTAGCAACAGCTGCTTGTGATAAGGATCTCGAGAATCACCTGTACAGGATCAGGGCCTGCACATCAAGGTCGGGGGTGGCGGAAGAGTGGAAGATGCACAGAGGGGGGCGCAGGCCACCTGCTGGGCCAGATCAAAGGGCTGCAAGGTCAAGGGGCACATCCAGCCTAACCGCGCTTGTCTGCTGAATAGCTATTTCAGGTTGTAAATCTGAGGGTGATTTCATTAAGTCCTTCTGGCTGCTGTTGGGGCATGAAATAATAAAATTTTATATCCGCTGCCTTTCCTGCTTCTGGCAGCCAGATTGACACATTGTTGTCTGCAGCGCTGTGGCGTTCTTAAGCAAATAAATGGAAACTATTAACTAAGTAGAGACAACTCATTAAACAAATGGATTTTAGACTTGTGGATCATACTTCCATAATAGTTTCAAGTATAATGTACAAAATAGCTACTACAAATACTATTGTTGTTTTTAACATATTTTTTTAAGATTCCAAAGTAATTACTGGAAGGTAAATGTTCTTTTCTCTGTTATTGCAACATCTTTAATATGTTGATCCATTTGTGTCTGGTCGTGAAACTTCACGATCAGCTTGGTTTATTTTTTGGCATGAATTTAGCAATGAAGATACATAAACCTCTCTTTTTGTTGTTGTTGTGTGTGTGTTTTTGTTGTTTTTTGTTGTAGTTGTTGTTTTTAAGGAAATATCCAAAGCCATTGTTCATCGCATGAAGTTTAGCTCAGTTGTTTTTACGGTAGGAAAAGCCAAAACTGCCAGCTGTAAATAGTGATAATAAAATAACATTGAGTATAAACTGGCATTAGTATTACTGATGAATATTTCTTCTGTCATATGATGCACGTGAGACGGAGGAGCACCCCTTAATATTTCCATACAGCTTCTCAGTGGTTTTGCTACCTTTCACATAAAACATTTAAATTACTTCAAGTGTTTGGCTGCTTGTGAGCAGGACAGATCATACTAACTGCTGCTTATTTACTGACCTGGTGTTTAAGGCCCCCTGGAGTTTGTTTGAAAAGTTAAGAGATTTTCACAGTAAAGGTGCCATTTCTGAAATTTAAAGTGCTCTTTTCACCAGGAGATAAGTTCTCTCTGATTAAGTCAGTAATTCTTACTAAGCCATGTTTATAGAGGCCATAAACAATGGGTTCAGTGTGCTTGTTAAACCAGCTTTCCTTACCTCTCCGCTCTTTTAAACAGAGACATATAAAATAAAAGGCAGGTGTAGATGTTAGTCCGATTTGGTTGGTTTTAGATGATTAATTATGGCTACAAGGAATCCGGTAAGGTTGGTTAAGAAAGGCTTGCAGTAGTAGTCTGCGATGCACATTTCCACTGAATCATCTTTTGACTCAGCAAATCCCTAGTAGGCACTAAGTTTGGATAAGTAAAGAGTAATATTCATATTTCTTCTTGGTTTTGCTTCTCCATGTGTTTTTCTGCAAAATATGAACTTACTGAATATAGCCCATTCCGCTTAATGGGTATCAATTCATTTGTAAAATTTTGGTTTGATGTTCAGGAGGTTGTGAAATATGGAGTATAACTATATAAAGCTTAGTGGCCGTCCCTTCATATTGTGACAAAACTGCGACAACTTGCAAAACCTACCTGTGAAATATTCTACATGGAGTTGCGAGTTATAGAGTGTAGTGGGATGCTGGGAGTTGTTACTGAAATTCCAACAACAGAGTAAATGCTTTTATTTCCAGATACAGCTGGGCTGATAGGTACTACATTTATCTCATAATAACTTTATTAAAGATTGTAGTGAAAGGAAAGATGACAAAAAGGATCAAGATGAACTGGTCAGTCTGCACTTCTCTGGGATAAAGCACAACTGGACCACAGTTTTTTTTATTTTTATTTTTTATTTTTTGTTAAATACAATGCCAGATGCAATAAATCAAGTTATTATCAGGTGTTTTATTAAATTTGAGGGTTTGTCTCTAGGGAAATCCCCTGTCTTAATACAGCTGTTGATATTGAGAGTTTAAATAAGGTTATGCTCTTTGCTCAGTAAAGGTACAGCACAGCAGAATTTAACACTGGCCTTCCTTTCAGATGCTGTTATTTCAGGGCTGTATGTGGAGGCGATTACACTGATCAACATTTATAGTCCTTGCATGGCGAACTGAATCGTTTTGTATTATGCTACTTGGCAGACTTCAGCTTGTGAAAAGCCTATGCTTTGCTACAGAAAATCCCAATGTTGTGCTGAAGGGAAGGTGCAGATTCACCACCGAAGTTACAAAAACACTCAGTGACAAGTTTGAGCACATTTGTTGCTTCTTTGGCAATATTCAAGAGAAGGTTTTAATTCCTTCTGTCTTGTCCTACTAGCACTTGATTTTGACAAGCTTCTGGCTTTGGTTAAGTGCATTGCAAGACCTTTTTGTTGGAGCTTTTTAGACTCCTCTGAGTATAAGTGCGATTTTTAATTTTCTGAAACAGGAAGGAGCAAATCAGTTTGTCTGGTGCTTCCGGACTCCTAGAAGGAGCAAGACTCCTGGATTGCTTTAGAGTTTATCAGATGCAGCCATGAGAGTGACCTTTGGTTCCTGAAATGGAGAGGAAAGTACCTGGTTTGTCATGCACTACTTGGGCTTTTTGGCTTTTTGTGTGGAAAGCATTAAAAGTAATACTTTTCCATTTAAGTCAAAGAAAATTCTCATGGAAGACCTAAACTTAAATGTCTGCAAAGTGTTATTTAATAGTTATTGGCTTTTTTTGGTTGATTTCCACCCCCTCCTTTAAGTACACAGCAGCTTTATTTATAGACAGAGGAAAACTGAAGGTAATTATTTAGATGCCTAAGGCTCAACGTTGCCATTGTTTTAGAGTTTTATTTCCTTTCTTTTAAAGGAAACAATTCCCCCCACCCCACAAAATCTTAATTAAAAAATGAGTATGTTTTTCTTACTTTACCTCCTCAATTACTCTAATTTAGTACTGTAGGTATTTAGGTACTTGAATGTTTGTTTACAGTGTCAATGGGAAATTTCCTTAATCACCATATTTTGCAGTTACACTTTTACTGATTTTGAATTTACAAAGCTAGATTTGAAAAGGACTTAGCTATGTACAATTAGTCAAAAAAATAAATAAAATTCAATTGTGCTGTTAGTGGAAAAGGTGTTAAAATAAATACATAAATATTGTTCTCTTTCATAACAGTGATTCATTTACTGTCGTTTAAGCAGGAAAACAAAGTCTGGCAATAAATTTGCTTAGATTACTGATACCTTTATTTAGTCAAATGTTCTAATGATTGTTCTTTTGTGATATATAGGTTATGCTTTTCTTCTGTATGTACTGTTACCAAAGGTTTAAACACTTAAAGAAGATTAGAGATCCCAATTAATGGGAGCAGAATTAAAAAATAGATTCGCTTAACATTACAAGATCAGGATATGGTGGAGCTTTTGTCTTAATTTGCTGGTGTTTTTGTTTTTAACCTCTGTAGTGTCAATGTGGCTTAAATAGTTGTAAATTTGTCTGCAGTGGAGATACAAGGTTCAACCTAGAATATAAAAAACAGATCTCATTTTTGATTTAATGCAGCACATACCTACAGGAAAAGCCTCTACTTATTGTTATTTAAGTAAATTTCTAAATACAAAAAGAACTTGAAATCTTCACTTAGCTAAAAGCTTCTAAATTTGCAAACAGGATTTCAGAGTAAAGATAAACATTAGTAGAGGTGCTTGAAATAACTTTTTGCTGGAATAATCTCAACCAGCAACTCTGTGGTTTCAAAAATTTCAGTATGTACAGCATTAGAAATTCCTGTCCACAAATTGCAGGTTAATTTTTCAGCATTGTAAGATAAATAAATAAAACAAGTGGTGACAGACAGGAATGTTGGCTTACTTAAAAGGGTTCCGTTTTGTAATACCATGATGTTATGCTATCACTTGTGTCCTTTATGCACAGGATTTAACTCCGTATTTATATCTTCCTTTCTCCTATCTTGAATGTGCTCCTATTTAGAAAGTTAGAAGCATGGCCCTGGAAGATGTAGTGATTCTTAATGTAGACACCAACACACTGGACACCCCTTTTGATGACCTTCAGAGCCTTCCTAATGATGTGGTATGTATGAGATGATTTCATTCAACCATTCCATTACTTGAAAGTATAAATACTTTTGACTTGTTCAGTTGTACATTTTGGTGTCTCGTTGTGTTAATTTTGTTGTTTTGAGTAAACTGCTTTACCTCAATTCTTTCCTCTTATGAAGTGTTAAATAATGTTTGAAATTTTGCATACATATTTTTAAGCCTCTAGATGAAAATTAGCTAATGCTTACCTAAGCTAGAAATGCTGCAGCAGCCCAGTTTTGGATTAGCATAATCAAGTTTTTGGTCATCTGAAGAGTTAATCTTTTTTGGGGGGTGAGCAGGGGACGGACACAACAGATGTTAAACATGCAGTGTATGGTACATCTGAACAGGAAAAAAGAAAGCAAAAGTTACTTTTCATGATTTTGAAGTATTATTTGAGATCATCTTTATCTCTTCAATTAGATAATGTTTTTTTCTGTCTTCTTCTAGATGAGCTTTAACAAACTTTGTACATTTTATATCCTGAATTAGGGTTTTAAATGGACTATTTCATACTCACTTCTAGCACTGCCCAGTGCAAATAATTATGAACTTATTTTTTCTCATTCAAACTTACTGGTAATTGATTTTTTAATGACTTCATAGAAATGTTTTATAAATGCTCGATGTATCCCTTTAATGGGACATAAATACGTTCAGCTTGTTACTTCCCACAGTAATCGTCTTCAATAAAGAGGCTGAAAGGGAAGAGCGGAAAAGTGAATAAGGGTGTAAGAGGATATTTTTAAGTCAGAGGGTGACTGTTTAGCAGAAAATGGCAGGGGAAAATCTGGATTTCTTTTACTAGTTCAAAATATTGCGCTGACAGTTAGATCTATACCTTTTATGTGTAGTTGAGAAATAAAATTGATATGCAGGGAGCTCAATATAAGCTGGTCCATTTGACGAAAAATTCAAGTAATGGTGAATACCCAGTGCCTCCTACTGTGCCATCCCGTCATTTCTCTATGAACTGTGGTGTGATCCATTCTTCGAAAACAGTGAGCTGTAGATAAAAGGTCCATCTTGATTGTGAACATCTTGGCTTTAGTCAAGCATTTAGTCTATAAAAGTTACTTCCATGAATTTTTCTGGCTTTTTATAGTTTTTCATTTTGATTTCACTCCCAGCATCCAAATCTGCCAGCTGGTCATCACTCATGCCATTATCCACAACCCGGGAAATGACAGACTTGTAAATTTCATGGAATTATGTAAGAAATGTCTGGGTACAGTGAGTGCTGGGCCTCAAACATATATATGATTTGTCAACAATCAAGTATTATATTAGATTTTATGAGACTTCATTAAAGGAGCTGTTGTAGGCGCACTGTAGAACATCAGAAGAGACTTCACCAATAAACACAGAACTTCAAGCTTTGGAATGTAATAAATTTTAAGAGACTTCCTTCCTTTCATTATTTACTTTTACTTTACTTTTATAACAGTAAAGAGTTGTGTTTTATTAGTTCAAATTTCTTGATTCAGTTTTCCACAGGTCTATTTAAAAGCTGCATTTTATCTTGGAGGATGTTGGAGCATAGCAGAGGAAGTGCTGCCAGCAAATTCAATTAACTGGCATGGCTCACAAATAGTGTACATGGTGTATTTTTTTTCACAACTGCTATATAAATACAGCTGGGATTAATATTTGTTGCAACAAAGCCTAAACTTGAATCGTGTTGCTTTGTGTAATTAACATTTGGGATCAGTGTTTATGTCTTATTTAGCTTTGTTTCATTATTTTAGTTACCTAGATAATGAAGTATTCTCCTCTAGGTCTTTTCCTTTCCTTCATACTGCTTAATATTTGGCTTTGACCACTAGAGAGCAGCTGCTCTTCTTTGCAAGAATTGAATTTCTGTCAGTTCTTTCATGCATCATGTGTTTGGAACTGTAAGTGGATCAAGTTGTTCATCTCAGCAGGGAGACTGTAAAGCCAATCCATTATACTTTTTTTTTTTTTTTCTTTTTTCTTATTTTTTACTTCCCTGGGAGGATGGGTTGTTTCTGGGAGTCTCTCTCCCCATGGGTCTCAGTCTAAATTAGATGCATGTATGATCTGAGAAACTAAAAATGTCTTCAACAGTTTCATGCTCATAAATGGCTGTTTTGTCAAACTGTTCTGCCAGTTCTGCTACTTAATGTGAACAGTAAGTAATTCATGCACTGCTGAATATACACAAAATTTATTTTGCTAAATTAAATCTATCTATATTCAGCATTGAGGAGAAACATCTGTGTGATGCATTTGCCATTGGGTAATTAATCCATTATTCCAGTGGAAATATCTTAAAGCCCCTCTCTGCCCCCCAGCCTTTTAAATGAAGTAAAACAGTGCCTTTAAGTCCTATGATTATTCTGGAGTTTAAAGTATTGGGTCATGTTCAAGTTTCATGATAATGATGTTGCTACCTATACTGGTGATTCTCAGCAATCTAGAGTAACTATTTCGTTACTCCTTCACTCCTAGTATCCAAATGAACAGGGGCTACAGTAACACGTCTTTCCAGTTAATGTTTGTGTCACAGGAGCTGGATAGTATTGAGAGTTCTAGCAGCATCAGATGAAGTCATTTCTTCACCTTTTTTTAGGTGAATGACTTCACATTTACCTCGGCAATACTAACAGTCAGACTTCCTGAATTGTTCAGGTCAGGTACCTGAAAATCAAGGTGTTTACTACTGTTACTGATTAACTATTTGAAATATGAAAAACTGTCCCTCCATCACCTTCTGCTTCTGATAGCTTGCTGAAAATCTGGCAGCCTGAGAGCACCCTGGGAAGTTACTTTCCTTTAAAATAGTCGATATTAAAAAAAGAGATTTATTAAGGACTGTGATTACAATAAGTGCATCTGCTGCTGACAAGTCTCCTACACCACCGTCTGTGTTGCAAGGAATAGCAAAGAGGGGGTAGTAATTTTTTTATACAACCCTTATGGATTTATCATGTATTTCCAAATAAGTGTCATCTTCTAGGCTTAGTTGTAGTCAGAGCTTCATATTACAAGGAATAAAGCATTAGCTCACTCTGTCAACTTGTATTTTTCATTAAATGAAGGACTGATGCAATTCCTAATATACAGTGGGCTGCGGCAAACAGATCTTACATGTCTGATGGCTGTTTTAGTATTGCACATTTGTGTTAGTCAATGAATATTTTAGGCTGTCAGGAATTTAGTTTTGTCCATTCGTTAGCGAGTTACCACAAGCAGGAAGCCTATGTTACTGTTTTTCCACTTAGTGGGAAATTAACTGCTTTCAGGGGAGCAAGAAGTACTAAACTGCAACTCCATAACAAAACCATTTTCTTAAAGGTGAATCCATTTTTATTTCTTACACTGTTTGCAATAGAATGTTTCTTGCTTTATTCATGTTGACAACTGAAAAGCCTTGGACCTAATTAAAAGAATTTCCACTAGCACCTTTACTGAACCATTTCATTATGCTGCATTGCACAGATTGCATTTTGAAACATGGTGATAGTTTAAATCTGACCTTTAAACCTGAACTGCCAGAAGTATAAAAATCTTCTTTAAAAACACTCTAAGGGTAGACTGTATGTATATGTGTCTGTTTGGCTAGAAATAATCTTGATATTGAGTGGTCACAGTCTTATTTTTATAAAAGTACTACTCCTTCTTTAGACAGGAAAAAAACATAATTCTAAAAAATCAGAATTCTGCTTGAGTAGTGTAATTTCTTACGCATTAACTGATTCCAGAGTGAAAATGATTTTTTTTTTCCTCCAATTTACTACTTTCTTAAGGATAACAATACATTGTTGTTAACATTGATTTAAAAACAATCAAATAAACTAATATTCCTATTGCAATAAACTTGATTGAAAGAGTAAATGTGTGTATATACAAAACAGACATCATGTAGTGTTAGATTTAGTCTTAGAAGAGAACAAATGATCTGAAAGCCTAAGGAACTAGCAAAAAACCTATCACTATTCTACTTCTGTGGAGTAGAAGGCTGTAACTAGCCTTATGAACTTTTAGTTTGTTGTGCAACTGAGAATGGAGTCTTTTTTTGTCTATATAGATGGCAAGTTCTTTGCATGAATTGTTAAAGAAAATCACTGAAAAGGGTTTGGGATGGATTTGGAAGTTACTCAGAGATATAGACACTTCACTGCATTTTTAAGAACTACCTTTAAATGGTTTACTGAAGCTAATGCAGGAAATAAAGGTATATTTCATCCCTACAACTATCATCAGACCCCTTCAAACGTGCAAATTAACAAACTTCAAACATGTTGAAAATCAGATTAAGCTGTTACGTTTTGAGAATAACAGAGCTCCTTGAGAGATATTATCTCACTGAATAGCAGTGAGCTTGATTTTGGGACATGGAAGACCTTCCAATAAATCTGTTTATCTATAAATAATAAATCTGTTTATCTGTAATAAATCTGTATTATGTCAACTTGTGCTTATAGGCTCATTAATGCATGGATCATTGGCATAAGCCACAGCATTCAGATTTATAAACAATACTGGACATGTTCTTGATTCTTTCTGTTATACTAAATAGTTGTAATGAAAATCCTTCTACAACAGAAGATGAAGAAAAAAGTGAAAGCAAATCTCTTTTGAACTGTTTTAGTAAACACAACCAGAAATACCCAGATTTATATATTTAAAACCTGTACAGCAAGATGAGGAGTCACTTGAGTGCCCTCAACAAATCTAAGACTACTGAAGGAGCACGTGAGGGATGTACTTACAGGAGGGGTAACACTGAAGCACTTGAGCAGTTGTTCAGTAAAACCAATTTAGTGAAGGGCAGGCTGGTAGCAAATCCCTGAGGCAGAAAGGCTCATTTCTTACAATTTTGGAGATATGAATGATCCTGGAATAAGCTTTTTGTTACGAGATGGAGGATGGGTGTGGAAAGGTCTTGGAAATTAATGTGAACATTTGAACCATGAGTGTATATTTTGAGATATTGTTCGTATTCTCAGAAAGCATTTAGTTGCATTCACTAGAGCAGAATTTCCTGACTTTGTAAATATAAATACTTCTATGATGTCTCTTTTGTAGTGTGAAGTATATAGAGCTGGCCCGGTGGAGTTTTTCAGAAAAACATTTGAGTTAGAAGGAAGATTTGCTGATTATTGATAGAATTATTTCTGCTAAATTCATAATATGGGTATTTGTGGAGTCGTATTCTTCTGCAAATCAAGATGACTAGGGGTTTCCTGGTTTTCTGCCTTCCTTCTGAAATTTTTACTCCTTCCTGCCTTTTGCATAAGGTATCCCATCACTCTTGAACTTTGTACATTATGCAACCATGTCCTCTAAAAGAAACAGGTGAATTTATTTCAAGAACAAATGCCCAGCTTGCTTTTTCTGTATTGCTGTGTGTTCTGTACGATCTGTCTTGAAAATGTATCTTGTTCTGGCTCTGTCTCCAATACTAAAAAATTGCTGCTGACATAACTATTTGTTAATGATTTAACAAACCTGTAACTGCTGCAGCACAGACACAGCAAGCTTGATGTTAAGTCTTTGAAAGGTTTTTCATCTCTTTTCACAGCTTGTGTTTGGAAAAGAAAAATGCTGTCACTAACAATAATATATAGATACACAACCTTACTTCAATAGTTACTGAGCTCGAAGTATTAGAAAAGAGATACCAAACCACGAACGTTCTTACATGTATGAGAAATGCTGAAGTGCAGAGAACAGTATTGGATAAGCCTTGAAACTTTAGCTTTTGGCATACATAGAAAGCAAAGAATATTCAGGTAACCTGGATCATGGTAATTTTAACTTTGTCTGCATAGAAATTAATTTGTGTAATATCTGCCAAGGTTTGATTGGTAAGTGTCTTTGTGTAAAAGGTAATGGGGCAGCTGTGTTCACCTGAAGTGCACCTCAGAGTCCTGAGGTAATTAAACAGCTCCACCGTGGGAGTGAACGGGCTATGAAGGTTAAGAGAAGAGTCATCCAACACACAGGTGGTTCAGATCTTTGGAATAACAGGAAGAAAAAACCTTCATGTTGACTGTTTTGAAGGGCAGAATGTCGTTGTTAATTTGAGACTTTTTAAGAATTGTAGGCTTTGTTTCCTGCGCTGCACTGGGTGTCTGTGGTGAGGGGTTGGCTGCGGGGGCCTCCGTGAGGAGAGGCCGGGGCTGCCCTGTGCTGGACGCAGCCGGTTCCAGCCGGCTCCACAGCAGCCCCACAGCTGAGCCCGTTAGCAGGGCCGGCGGTGATCTGGGAAAGTGTATTTAAGACAGGCCAAAACCCTTACTAGTGAGTAAAAGTGTGAGGAGGAAGGAGTGGAAGTGGGGCTGTTATGGACTGACTGAACTCCAGTGCCATGTGAGGAAGTAGAGGAGTGGGGAATGAAGGAGAGGAGTTGAACCTGAGGAAGAGGCTAAATTAAATTAATTTTTGCCAGTGATGGTGATTGGTAAGTGATCTTCCTGTTTCTGTGTCAACACACAAGCTTTTCATGGTGTTTTCTTCCCCCCATCCTGTTGAGGATGTGAGGGAGTGAGAGAGCGGCAGGGTGGGCAGCTGGATGCAGGCCAAGGCACCTGCCAAAGGCATAAATAAAACTCATTTTTTTATTTTGTATTAAGTCACTAAAATACAAGGGAATATACCCCTAAAATACGTGCATATGTATGTGGTAAGCAAATTTTTCAGACCTATGGAGTTTGTGCTGTAAATAGCTTAGCTTTGGTGGCGATGGAAGGCCTGATTAGTTAGAAGAGTTTCTGCGCCAGCTCTCTGAGGTACATGTACAATACTTGTAGAATTCTACTTGCAAGAGAAGGGTTGTTTTTTCACTGTTAAATTTCATTTTGTTATCATTAAAAAAAAGATAGTAAATCCTTATTAGTCTGAAGTTTTAATTAATTTAGCTAAAATTCTTTCCTGGATTCTAATCAAGAATGTCACAGAATTTCATGGGCTACCTTTAAAATAGTACCTACCAGCATGTTAGTGGCCTGTTTTAAGTAGGAGAGAAGGTTGAAACGAATCTTTTATCTTCCTATTGGTTTTTGGATGGAATCCATTGTATCTTAGCTGAGAGAGTAATGATTTTAGAACAGAAAAATTCAGCTCTGAATTCACAGTGTCTCTTTTTGTTACAGTTGCTGCTGTGGTGAGAGCTTTTTCTTTTAGCTGTGTCCCAAAGCGTTAAGCTTTGTGATATGAGAGTAATCTAAACTGGTTATGTGATTTCAGGTTTCTGCACTGAAGAGCAGATTGAAGAAAGTCTCTACAACCACTGGAGATGGTGTTGCAAGAGCATTTCTAAAAGCACAAGCATCTTTCTTCGGGAGCTACAGAAACGCGCTGAAAATAGAACCTGTAAGTAAGGAATTAGTAAGCATCTATAGTGGGAGAGAGGGAAGCTAACAGGGATTCACGTTGTATAATCTGCTTACAAAGGTTGATGTTGTGGCTGCCTGGATGACCATTACTGAAAACAGGGTGCAAGCCTCCAAAAAAGAAAGAGATGCAACAAATGATCGATCACACAAGGAGAAAAACTCTTAAGGAGGGGGACAGATGTTACTTCTTTTAGAAAATAATTAAATTAGAAGAAAGTTGATAAAAACTGAATGATTACAAGAGGCTAGTGCAGAGTTCACTTTTTTCTCTCACTGCAATACCTGGGTATTCATTGTATTGTTTTTAGAGGTAATTAAAGATGTATTTATTTGTACACAATATATGCTTAAATTTGACACATGAAAGTCTGGAATCTTGGGGTTTAGGGACATAAAAAAATTAGTAAAGAAACCATGCTTTTACAGAAATATAAGGACTATCTGCAGTTGCAACCACTGATGATAAATCACTGTTGGGAAAATTCAGTCTCATGCTTCTAGTTCAAATTTAATCCCCAGTTAGCAACGATTCAGTGCCATCTGACTGGGGGAAAATTTTTTCAGTGCTTGATCCTAGCTTTATTGCTTCTAGTGAGGCATGTGCTCCAGGCTTACCTCATGGATTTCAGTACAAGTCAATCTAACCAAATTCATCTATTTCCACATGCTTTGTAACATTCCAGTTTGGCTACAGTGTATGTAGGAGGTTCCTAGTGAAGTGTGTGCATTAGCTGGTAGAGAAAGACAAATGGTATGATGAACGTTCACGAGATATGTCCCAGAAAATCGAGGAGGGGGAATTAAAAATACTGACTGTAGAGTGATGCACAGAGTATTTTTAGAATTTTCCAAGTATATTTTGTTTCCCTCTCTATTTCTAAATTGAGGGAAACCAATGCAATACACACCAATGTTCAAGACAAATGCAGTGATAAATCCCAGTCTGGTGTTCACAGGCTTAATTGAACTACTGTTGCTTAGACCATTGTCTGCTTCAGGAAATCTCTGTAGAGCGGAAAACATACTCTTACCTTAATATTTTCATCTCATCTGATAACTTCTGGAGGCAGAAGAGAAACTTGAATGCCATTGGGAGTTGCTAAGATGAGTTCTGAGTGTAAGTGGGGAGGCTAAATGAATGGAGGAAAAATGAAGGCTTACTGTTTGAGAAGAGGTGTATTTTGCTTTCTGCTTTTCTGTGAAGATTACTTGTCTGCATGCCAGATCTCTTCATTAATAAATCTAATTTTAATCATTATGTTAAAAGAAATGAAGTTGGACTGCTGGCATAGTTTTTTTGGTGTTGTTTGTTTGTTTGAGAATGTTTCCATAACTAAAGTTTCTTCATTGTTACAGTTTGTTTCACATGTTATCTTTAAAGACAAAGGGAACAAATAGTTCAGTCTGAATTTTAAACAGTCCAGTTATCACCACTAAATAAGCATTATTCCAATAAGTAATATTCAGGGTTCAAAGTGACTTTGGAAGCCAGCGTGATTCCTTCCACTTCTTACTGGGCGGATGTGCATATAGTGTGTGTGGAAAAAATAAACTGCGTTGGCTTGTGTGCATGTAGTTGAGTATAAGTATATTGCTTTTGAAGTATTTTAAGGTGAAATAATGGCAGATACTTAAATCGTTGTCCGCATATATAACAAAGATGTCAGGGAGACTTCCTATCCTTTACGCAGGCCTTCTTGTGCTCTGATGCTCCTCCCAGTAGTTGCCAGGCAACTCTGGGAATATTGGTGTATGCTTTGCCTGGATATGTGTGAGATTAACTAGCTAAGGGATTTATGAAGAAAAATAAAAATTTAAATTGCTTTTCTGGAAATACCATCTGGTATTTTGAAGGCTGAATGTTAAAGATGAACATTCAAAATCAGTTGACAATGGCACTTTTCTAGAAATTGCAGCTAACCTGAGGAAGCTGAGGTTATTTAGTTCACTTACGATTCCATCAAAGAAAACATGTAAATATGATTGCACATATGTATCATAAAATCTCATTTTAAGAATCAGGAAGTGGAAAATTTCAAAGCTTTCTTTCAAAAGTCATGTTATAAATTAAAAGTCTATTTTATGGTTATAAATTTCAATATCAAGGTTTATATAAAGGTAATTTGCAAAACATGGCAAGTGTTTCACGTACCGAACATGTCAGGATCAAATAACCTTCATTCCATTTCCAGTTCTGTCACAGATATCTGCAAGATATCGGGTGGGTCACACAACTGCCATACACTTCTCTTCCATTTGAGAATATGTCACCAGTGAATGCAGTTAGTAAGAGACTATTACTGTTGGGAACGTCACATTTAAAAGTTAGTTCAAAACCCTTGGAAAACCTACTCAGAAGAAGGTGCAGCAGAACTCCAAACAATAGTATGTAGTGAGCAAAATGATTAGAAAATGCGCTTGCTCATTTCACAAAAGAAAATGCAATAATTCCAAGGCATCGTAACTGACAGTTAGTAATGCATCCTGGAACTTAAAGCACTGTGTTTTCTGGTGTGCTGTGCTCTGGAGGCTGCACTTGCAGAATACTTGCAGTATTCTCTGCTCTCACATAGTGTGATTTTCTGCACAGTAGTTATGTTTGTTGTTACTTCTTGTCATCTGACCAGCTCAGATTACTGTGTGTGTGGTAATATACGAACAGGTGTTCAAAGGAGTTACAGTACACAATTGAGATTGTTTCATACAAAATGA
The DNA here is from genome assembly GCA_011076525.1 of Nettapus auritus. Lineage (NCBI taxonomy): Eukaryota > Metazoa > Chordata > Aves > Anseriformes > Anatidae > Nettapus > Nettapus auritus. The sequence goes on along the minus strand of CM021781.1, from coordinate 10,056,535 downwards.
TAGGAGTTTCTTGCTCAGTAGTGGAGGAATACTAAGGTGGGTACAGGTTGATATCCATTAATGCATCAGAGTACAAAGAGCACAGTGGATGTCATCCATTACTTTGAAAAAATAATGGAAAAAATGTTTTTGAAACTTACGGAATCAGCAGTTGCAAATAAAATCTTTTGGTATGTCTGAGACAAATAGAAAAGCAAAGAGAAGATGGAGCTTGTAGGAAAAGAACACACCATATTTTCAAGTATTTCCATTCTGATTTTTTTTTCTCTTGTTGCCTTCACATCTTGTTGTAAATGTGGGGCATAAGCAATGCTGCACATGATGTAGTTTGCTGTATTTGATGTCCTGTAACTCAAGAAATCTGTTACTTTAAAATTATTGATAATTAGGAAATAAATTCAAAGCAGCAGCAGCTTTGCCTCCCTTCATGGTTTTCATAAGGCAATTTAATTATGCAGACCATCTCATCTGGTGTGAGTTGACTTTCCAGGATAAATGGTGTGAAGTTATTTTTCATTATTCTGTGTAGGCCCAGAATGTGTCACAGAGCAGACTTTAAATTCATATTCTATTTAAGCATATTAGGAAGTCTTACTCTCTTTGGAAGCTTCTAATCCAAAGATAATAAGGTAACATACTGAATTTTGAAACCAGTACACTGACAAGGAAGGAGTTGCTGCTACTGTGAACTTCCTGAGGACTTCAGTAGCTAGAGGTTTTGCATGGAAACACATACCCAGCTAATAGAAACTGCAACTGTAGTAAGAAATATTTATGTAACAAAATAACGGATTCATTTTTGTTTCCTACTGTGCACAGGTGCTTCTGCAAATTGCTTTAAGCCAGATTGGAGTATGGAAGTGAACCTAGTACATGTGGTGTACTCATGGTCTCCACAACCTGTTGTTATTAAGTACAACAAAACACATTAGAAGTGTGTTTGCTTTGGCTGTATTGATGCGGATTGTTAATTTTAAGAATGTTGCTTAAATCTTTAGCAGTGGCGCACCATTGTGAGCATTTTCTTCACTTGAATGATTTTTTTTTTATTCCTATCTTTTTGCTGTTTGTGGAAGGAATGTTTTTATCAGTTTTAAGTATTTAGTTCACAAAATGAGCTCATCTTCAATAGAAATATCTCTATAGTTACTGCCTGTATGTAAAGGTGGTTTGCAGTACTTAAGAGCTGTGTATATTGGTAACTGGGGAGGAAAAATGAGACCTGTTAACTGCATCCACGTTGTTGACTGTGCACTTTCTTCTGCTGACACCTAGTGGTTAGAGACAACGTTTCATTGGTTTTCTTTCACAGACAATCTTTGTTAAGAAACATCCTAACATCTGTGATAAAGGTAAGCTCACTCCGAAGATTCACTACAAGCAGTAGCATGTAGGGTACCATAGAGTAACATCACCTGGTTTGAGGTTTGTCATGCCAGTGTGTAGGTAACGTAAGCCACGTTAGATCCTTTTCTTCACCCAGTGTAGTTTAACAGCAGACTCCAAGCTTGACATACAGTGTTCTCCAGTGACAAGCCTTGTTGTCTGTTCCTTGGATATGTGGTCACTCCAGTGAACTTTGCAACAGGCGTTATGTGTGAGGAATACAACTCTTTTTTTTTTTTTCTTTTTTTTTTTGTCCTGACAGATTTGAAATGCTTGTTTACTTGCACTTACAGAATCTGTATTATCTGAACAGGTATTTCAGTTTCCATATCTTGGTTCCTTTTGGCTGTATTTCATAGCTATAAATACACTGTAAAGTGAAATTTTCTGTCCTTTTCTTTTGCAGTGCTGCTACTTTTTAATGGATAAGGGGACCTAATTTTAACATTAATAATCCAAGCAGATATCAGCAGCTAAGTGCTCCTGCAGGTAGCTTTCAACTTTGCTGTCTTGAGTTGATAACTCCTTATTACCTGCAGACACTGCAGAATTAGGTATCTTTTTCATGACTCAGTCAGTATACATGATATACTTAAGTGAGAGGTATATGTAATGCAAGGTGAAATAAATTGGTTTATTTCTGAGACACAACTGAAAAGGCATATCTATGTGACAGATTTTGGTGTGCGTTTGGATTTGAATCGTGATGCCGTTGTTTGTTTTTAAAGGGCTGATCTGGTTGATGATGGCTTTATTAATCTAGCCATTAGGGTGATGAACTCTGCATTCGTTGTGATGCGATTTCTTGCTTGTATTGTCATATTACCCGAAGCTAGACCTTTCTCTCATTTATATAATCCGTATAAATCTGATTTTGCTGGATTGTGAATATGCTAGTTATTCCTAATTTCCATATTTTATACTGGATTTATTCAGTGGCAACACCTGTGCAGATTCCCAGTATGTGCCAGTCTTGTAATTTGTAACAATGTCTCTGAGGGGGTGAAATAATTAATATAGTTGCAATACTTGTAGTGAGAACTGTATTCCTTATTATTTGGCTCACAGCCTTTTCTTGAAGTCTGCCCGATGAAATCCTTTATTTCTTTGCTCTCCGTGAGAGGCCCTTCTCTCTGTTGGCAAATGAATCGGAATGAAGTAAGAACAGTGTTAGCAAGCTCTGCTCTGTTTCTAAACAAAGTAAGTTTAAAAGGAGTGGGGAGTAAGATGGTAAATGGAGCTGTGATTGTATTAAAAGTGCAATTATTTTTTTAATGTGGATATTATGAAATTAATATAGGAATGAAAAATATATAGAAAAATGTTTTTAGCATCTTATTGGTTAATATCTTATTGAGATGTGTGTGTGTACACACACATTTGTATTGAATGTTTGCTTTCAGTTGGAGAAGGCATGGCTGATAACTTTAACTTTTGCAGATTCCTGGAAAATACTGTTGTTCTGTTTTGTGGTGTCTCCAACAAGAATGAAATGATCTGCCTCCCTGTATCAAACTAAGGAAATATGTTGTTGTGGTTTGAAACATCCATTGTTGTGTTTCAGTTACATTTAAAACATATGGAATAGTAGTTGGGAACTTAATGAAGCGTTAAGATGCTAATAATGAAACGGAACTGTTCGAAGAAACTAGTGGTGTTACGGTGGTTCTGCCAGAGGATGATATTTCTGGGATAAGACTGTATTATTCCGTATAACCTGCAGCTTTCACATTGAATGAGAATTGTAAATTGTAAATAGAAATCAGTACAAACTTGAAAGCATTGGGAATTACTGACAATAAGTGAATCTTTTCCATGAAGCAAATCTTCTTCATGAATTTCCATTAATTTATTTTATGCCTTCATGATTAGTTTCTCAATCTTGTTCAGGTTTATCAGCCTGAACCCAGGTGTGAAGTAGAGATTAGCTCCGTAGTTATTTGCGTGTCCCCCAGCAGTGGGAGCCTCAAAGTGCTCTAAGAGGATAGTTTACTCAACTGTTGTGGCTTCTTATACCAGTTGGGAATTAAGCTTCAGGGATTCGTAAGTAGTATGGTGATACCAGTAACACAAATCAATACATTTCTCAGGAAGACATTAAAGCAGCAGTGTGATGGCCTGTCGTAAGGTCAGTGTATTATTTTATACCAGCCCCTTGCTCAGACTAGCACTATCAATTCCTGTAACAATGCCGGTGCCATGAGATCTGAGTGGCACAGAGGTCAGAAGAGAAGCGATGGCATGTGGTGCAGAGTAAAGAAGCAAATGGTGGATGAGTCCAAACAGAAATGTTGTTGGAGTATGTGTGCAGGAACATGGAAATGTGCACGTTACGTACCGGTGCATAATGTGCTTTGAAAAGGCTTTGTATCATTCGATGCTTTATCTACTATGAAGTGTGATTGTTGCCATGGTAAAATGTTTAAGTTATTCAGTGGTAGAGCAAATAGTTGTTTCCAACTCCCAGTAATTGCCACATCTCCGTTGCTTCCTTACCTATGTAGCCACCATTTGTGTAGCTTTTTATTTTCCCCACGTGTAAGTTTTAGAGGTATGTATTGTATATGGAGTAGATCCTTCCCTTTCAGCAGAGTTGTCTTGATATGTCAGGGGCTTGTAAGTTCAAAAACAAAAATAAAATTAAAAAACAGGTAGAATGGGCATGGTTTTATACATCAGTCTGGAAACGTCCAAGGTAAGGATCACGTTCTGTGCACCTTGTAGTGCACTGACAGCAGTAACAGATGAAACGTGGGCTGGTGCTCACAAGACTGCTCTTGAGATTGTCGGTGTTTACCTGTTACATGCTGACGCTTAAGTTTCTGTTACCTTTGTTGGAATGTGTGAGCATTGTGAATCTTGTGTTTCATTGTGTGAGTAACTTTGCAGCCTCGGTAGAAATTGTATGTTCAGCCATCAGGCTGGGTAAGGTCACTCTGGGTGTCTTCTGTGTTGGTGCTGGAGAAATAAAAGTATCTTTGTTCAAAAGCCTCTAAATCTTCCCATTACCAGGGAAGGTTTACGGTGAGGAGAAGAAAGAACCATGATACTTCAGCTTTACTGTGGAAGGATTTGTACATTCAGCTGACAAATTATTCCTCTGTGCCTTTCACACCAGATTCTCTGGGTTTTGTACCATTTTCTGCATTTGTTTTTGTTTCTCCTCAATTTGTTTCAAGCCTTTGTTTTTGACTTAGATTTAGCCTTTGTTTTTATTGTGTCTTCTCCTGGTACTTTACTTATAATTGAGAGTGCACAGCCTCAGCAAGCAATGAAGCAGTGTGCAAATGCCGCCATGCAGGAAAAGTTGAAGATATTTCCTGAACTAATAAAGCGCAGGGGACTTAAAGTAGAACAATGAAGCAAGTAAACAAACACCAAGGATAAAATAACAGGACCATTGAATTCATCTTCTGTGTAAGGCACTCCGTGAGTGTGTGTTTTTTAAATGAGCTATGAATAAGTTGCATTTTGTATTAGAAAAACAAAAACAAACAACAGAAGACCATTCAGGCAGGTGAAAATCTACGTTCTCACTAGTGGGAGCAGCTATAAATTTCAACGGAAAGTAGCCCATGAAAGAGGATGGTAGAAGAGGTTTGGGGTTTTAGATTTCTGAAGTAGATTTCAGTAGCAGGCAGACTCGATGGAATAATGATAAAAATTAGAATATTTAATCAGGTTAGGAACAAACTAATAGAGCTTAATAACAGGAAAAGGCTGCTCTGGGCTTTCACCGTGCACATTACAGATTGTGTATGATTTGGAACATAAGCTTCCAGTACAAAAAGGGATATTTAAATAAAGGGAAAGGCAGTAAATCAACATTATTTGTAATGATTTGCATAGATAAGTGGTAGAGCTCATTCTGTTAAAGCCTAAAAAGTTACAGGCTTAAAGACAGAATGAGACATTTGTATGCCTGGCATAATTGACAGTTCAGTGTGATTGATTGCTGTGACAGACAGCATAGGAGACCTGCTCTCATTCAGAGGTACTTTTCTTCAGCATCACACTGAGGTATTCTGATACTGCCCTGGGGCTTAGCAAAATCACATGTGAAGGAAGCTTCAGTAGTGTGCATGCTGTCACCTCGACTCCGCAGTCCTGGGGAGGGACGGCCGTACTGCAGTCCTGGCTGTTCACCTTGTACTCATTACTTGCGTGGGGCTTCTGAGGGGAGGGTTTGGAACGGGACTAAGCCCCTCGTTTGCTTTGTCTTGTGTATATCATTGGGGAATTAGGCAGCTTTTTTCCCAAATACATTGATTTTGGTATGGACAGAGCATTAGTAAAAGATAAATTCTGGCTCATGACCGGAATGTTTTGTAGGCAAAAATAACTTCAGCAATGAGGACCACCACCTTTTTCTTCTTCGTTCTATATCTAAAATGTAAACCCTGCAGAGGGCTGATAAATGTATTGTTCTTTAAAGAACAAACAACTTCAGTCTAGTAACACATCAAATAAAAAGGTTCATTCTTTTCATATCTTTTTCTTATTTAATTTGTTGTTTTCTGTTCCTTTCATTGAATGATGAGTAACTTTTGGCAATGACAGATAATTCTATTGTGACTGAAATATGCATTTTGTAAGTCATAACTGTACTTGGTATTTAAATAAACTGTGTATGTACAGTGTACAAGATTTATGCAGAACACAGCTGGAGGTATTCTACTCAGAATTCCTATGGTTTAAAATGTCTCTTTCAAGTTTGAAAATGTGTTGTGAAGTAGATACCATTATGATAATTGGAAGTTCAGCTTCTCTGTCTTGCCTCTATTATTTTTTTGAATACAATTAACACATCACACACACTTCACCTGGTCTCTCCTCATTTACCTCTGACACTTCCTTGATATTTATTTAGACACATGTGGTGTTTTTGCTTTGAACTCAATAGTTGGTATATTCACTAGATTTATTTATTTATTTTTTGAATAAACATTTTTCTCATTTAGAGATATACAATTAGTTTGCATTGTTAGAGAAAAGTATACATATTGATGTCAATTTAAGTCTTTTACTTATTTGTTAGATGATCAGGACATGAATTGTATAAAGATTGTAGAGAAAACTGTGATTACTCTGAAATCAAAATACCTGCTGAGAAGTTGCAGAAGCAGCTCATTTCATTATAGTTCTCACAAGGGAACAGCACAGAGAAGATATGCAAAAAGCTATCTCGAGAAAAATGTATGGCTGTCAACACTAAATATAAATATATATATACCTGCAAATAATAAGGTTTAAGGTAGCATAAACATGAGGCACATAAATCAGTGCCTTGTTTAAGTTAAACTTTATTCTGTCAGATTTGGCAGCAATGCTTTTATTGCTGAGAACAAAAGTAAGGTAGTAAGTTTGTTTTAAAAATCAAGAAAATTTATTAAACCGGACTTACTAAAATAGTATTGGCATAGTATTTATTTCTTAATTTATGTAGCTTGGTCTGGTATATAACAAGTATATAGCTAGTAGCGAGGTAACACCAGTATCCTCTGGAAAACAGCTAGGAATCATATGAAACAGTTCTTAAAATTTTGAAAAAGGGAAAGTCTGTCTTTGGCAGATCAAATTTTAGTGATAGAAGAAGAAAATATGAAAATATCAAAATACCCTATTTCATATGTGGAAGTTAGGTTTGGAGATTTTTATTTTTAGAAGCACTAAGGCTTGGAGGTTTCGGAAGCAAATCCAAAATTCAGTCTATGCTTGACGCTCGCAGTAAAACAGGATTATTTCATTGACTTTTAGCTGCAGTTTGAAACGAACTAGCGCTACGCTTTTGTAGAGTTCCTATTCACTGTCCATTCTTGTGATAACTGTTTTCTGGAGTATTTTCAGTAACTATGTTACTGAAGTTTAAAAATATTTATAAATTGGCTTAATATAGAGAAGAGGTGTCAGCTACTTAATAAGAATTCATTTTCTTTGTTTTAAAATTGAATTAAAATAAGCACGATCAAGTCAGAGCTGTTCAGATCACAGGGTTTTCACATTAGAAGTTCAAGGTTGTACAAAAAGAAGGAAAGTGGGCTGTGCACTTAACTGAGTTTTATATAGAGCACATTTTTTATTTTTACAAGAGGTTTGTCTGAGTTGTTACGGATGCAGAAGGTCTTCCTCATTTCCTGCAGCCGTGGTTAGGTATGAAATGTAAATCTGCACAATGCTAGGGGTTCTGAAACATTGTCTGCAACACAAAAAAGTGTGGTTGTGACAAAGGACAAAAATTAGGTGCGTTTGGTTGCCTTGCTGTAGTCATCGCCATGGAGAGATCCATTGTTCTACAGCCGCATCTTCGCTGGGTTGCTCAGGGAAGGGCACGATGCAGATACCATTAAACAGGCGTTTGTAAGGGAGACCTGCCTCACAATAATGCCAAAGGAAATCAGTGTTTTCTTTCGAGATACCTTTGGCTTGGACTTCCAATTTTTGAAATGCACATTTAAAATGATCTCTGCATAAAACTACTTGGAAGAGTTTTTTTTTTTTGTTGTTTTTTTTTTTTTAATGAAATCATTCTGTAGTAAAATATTTCAAGTACTGGCTAAGCTGTAAAGCTTAGGGCTGATAAACAAAGCATCTGAAGCCAAATGGCCCCGTAGCTAACCCCAATTAAAATAAAGATTTCATTGCGCTCTGTCCTGACAGAGAGGGAACATATTGTTGCCTTTAAGGGAGTTTGGTTTAGTTAATGAAAGAATTTATTTCATTTTTTCAAATACAGAACCTAATTAAATAAGTTTCAACTTGACTTGTAGTTGAGGACAATTTAACTCCTTAAAGGTTACTTTTGTGTCCCTAATGTAGCTCTCTTTTGAATAATTTCTGGTGTAGTATTTGGCTTTATGATTTATATAATAAGAAATTTTATAGTAAATCCTGTGTGAGAACCATATGCCAGATTTCTGTGTACATACATATATGTTGTTCTTTCTAAACTAATAAAACGTATTACTGACGTTGCTCTCTTGAAGCATCCTATTTAGCATTAAGCATTGCTAGATTCTTAAAAGTAATACAGAAATGAAGGTGGCATGTCTGCTCTGAATGCACTTTAACAACTCTAAATGCTGTACGAACGTTGCTCAGTCCTGCTGTTCAGTGAAAATCAAAGATGTATCAAATGATTCTTTTTGGTGGAGCTCTCGAAGCAGTAGGTAAAATCTGTACCTCTAGAGCGTTTGTTCTTAGAGAGGATTAATGGTGAAAATGAAAGCAATTTGTAAGGATTACAAATGTGATTAATTTGCCTTCCTTAAAGGATCTGCCTGTACTTGTATAGGTAAAGTTCATTTGTCAACTAAATTCTCCACTAAAAACATGAAATATAAAGAACATTCTTACCTAAGGTGCTTTATTCTTACGTGTTCATCCATTTTATACTCAGCACTTGGAGTCAGTCAAAGAATAGGAATGCTGTCATTAACTTACTTACTGCTTAAAAATTAATAAATAAACAAATGGTTATATTGTCTCTTGCAATAGAACCTTGTGAGTAGAGTTAGTGTCCGTGCAGTGATAGCGAGCGGTGCTGTTTGCCTGTGTTGGTGGTACTTTTGCAGTGTATTCACTGTAATTAAAAGCACCTAACCAGCGTCATTCAGAAAGTCTTGGGTTCTTTTAAATTAGTTGTTGCAGAAACTGAACCTAAGCAATGAAGTTCACACTTAAGGAAAATTTTTAGTTGTAACATGCATGTAAATGTTCTCCCTGAAAGTATCTATTAAACTAGAGCTATGTTTTGTTTTGAAGTAATAGCTTCCCATTTAGTAGGGAGGACTTGGTAATCAAAATTTTTAAAACACTTGTATGTTGCATCTCTCCTTATTGAGGGACTTGAGGCAAATGTTTGCAGTATGTGTTCTCTTCTAAATGTCACCTAATCATGCACTCTCCTTTACATCTTACTAAACTGCATTCCAACTTTCTTAGAGGAGTTTCCAGTGTGAGCAAAGAAGCGCTCTCTGATAAGGAGTGTAGATTTCCTTGAGTCAAAGTTGTTCCGAAGGCTTCAGGAGGTCTGTGTGACACAGGATTTGATTGTTACCTTCAACTATGGAGAGAAACAGTATTCAAAGAATTTCTACATGTGTGAGGAAAGGTAGTATTTTTTTTACAGATGGGTATGAACATGAGTGAAATTAAAGACTAGATCCTACTGCAGCACTGAATATCTCATCTATTTGCCATACATTGCAGATCTTGAGTTAACTCAAATGCAGCACTGTTCTCTTCTGTGAATTTCTGTGGATCATTGTAATTAAGGTGTTTCAGAAATCTTGGGAGTATTTGCCGAACAGATCCAAAACAAAAGCATCGCTACTAGCCAGGGTTGTAGGCATTGTAACTGCCCTAAAGCTACATTTTCCATCCATTATCTTGCCGTAGCTTATTGTGCTCAATTTTAATTACACTTGAATAGCAATTTTGCAGTCATAACTGACATGAAAGTTTTCCAAAATCTATTTATACCCACAGGACACTTCCCCTACATGTTTCTCTTGTTTCTTGTTTTTCATCTTGTCCACGACCATTTTTTTGGAAGTCTTTGGAGATGAAGGGCATGAAACAGAAAAAGATAGAATGATTTGACTGGCAAGTGTCAGTTTGCAAACAGAAGAAACGGGTTACATTTTGTATTCTGTGGGGACACTGGTCATCACAGTCATACAGGAAGCCTTAAAAGCCTGTGTATTTGATAAGGATCTTGGGGTTTACTTAATTTTACATATGCTCATTGTATCCTGCGTATCCTACATTTAGTTCTAACGTGCAGATGCTGAATTTCTAGAAATAGAAACTACTTCTGTGATGCTGCAACCTGCAGTTCTTTTTTTTTTTTTTTTTTTTTTTTCCCCCTGCCTTTAAGGGTGTTGTATTCACAAATATTATGCACAGCTTTTACTTTGATATCCCAGAGTCTAAAAAGTCACTTCTTATGGCTTAAAAAAATCAAAATAATGTTGGAACATCAGTCTTTATTATTGCACGGGAAGCTCTGCAGTATTAGTTGGTTGTCAAATCCCCAGGAAATAACGGATTAACGCGCTTGATCGTAATGCCATGTTCAGAAGTTGAAGTTTGCTGATGTCCCCAGCCTCTCTATTTAATGCAATTACAGATATGCATTCAGGACATTTGAGTGGATTGCATTTCATTAATATGATTTGAGCAGACAATGCTAAGTTGCTGTTGGGCCCTCTCTGACAGCTAATTACTGAAATGAAGTGTGTACATGGCTAAGAAACAATGGAGCACTTGTCAGGAACATTAAAACAATGCAGAAATAGTGTCAAATTTTGGAATCCCTCCTCTGCATGTTTTTTCTTGTCTCTGAAGACCAAGCTTGGGACATACATAGTTGTGGTGGTGAGTTAGACCTTGGGGAAACAAACTTTATCATCACTGATGAAAATACAATATAGTTACACTGTGCTCTTCCTCTCTTTAATTCTGACACCTGCACATACTTATCCTGATAGCTAAATGTACCTACCTTTTGCTTACAGACAGCATTTTTGCACATTTTTCCCATAAAATGTCTAATCTGGTTGTTTGAATATTGGAAGATACTTTGCACGCCAGACAATCTTGTAGAGTTTTTTTCCCAGACAATTTGAAGAGGTGGGCAGGGAGTGACTTCTCGTTGTTTCTCCTTGTTCTCATTCCACTATAAAAACAGAAACAAAACCAAAACACAAATGGGGTGATCCAGTGAGGTTTGTAAACGATCTGTTTTGTAATGGATTTGAAACAAAGGTCCATTCTTTGTACAATAGGTAGTAAACCTGCTGTGTAAAGCCTGTTGGATGGTACAGAGGAACTTTGTATTGGTTATGGGGGGAGATTGGAGAGAGACTTGAAAGAAGCCTTCGTTCAGGTTTACTTAACACGCATGCAACAGCAGACTAACTGAATTTCTTCAGATGAAGATCCCTCTGATAGAGGGGAGAAATAACATTCAGGCTTTCCACCTTCCTGGTCTTTCCGAAGCATCTGCTTTGGCTACCTTGGAGACAGAACACCAGGGAGATGGCCTTTTCATGTGATCAGTTACAGCCCTTCTGTTATGAATCTGTGGTTTTGTACTCATCTTTCTTTTTTTGTGTGTTTGTTTGTTTTGTTTTGTTTTTCTTTATCCTAAATTTGCGTATCAGCCACTAGAAATTATGTTGCTAGAGAATTATATGACTTGTCATAAAGTGGGAAAGAAAAGGCAAGAACTAGTTTCAGGCCCTGAGTGGGCAAGGTTCTGCCATCCCATCTCTATTTCAGGCACTGAGTGAATGGCTGTTTCGGTAGTGGTTTTGTTTCCGAATCATGTTTCTGCTTAAGAAACTGTGTTGAGTACCTTATGTACCCATCTCTTCTCGTATGTATGTCACTCTAGAGTAGAAGGTAAAGCCACAGTGCCTTCAGTGCTGGGGAATGGGCTTATCTCAAGGCTTTTGTAAAACACTGTATTACACAAAGTATTTTTGTCTTTATGCTGTATCTGCCGAATTATTAAAAATAGTATGGTGCAGACTACAAAGCATTTTTATCATCCCATTCAATTGATTTCTGTATTGTTGTAAGAGGCAGTGCTAGTTATTATTGGAGATTTTTTCTGTATGTGCTAAGATGAGTCTTGGATTACCAGTGTCAGCTGTCTTGGTGTGTTCAACCATACCCTGATTATAATGAGAGCCATGAGCAGCTCATGTAATTTAATCTGTGCAGCTCGAAGGTAATATCCACAGGTAATACGGAGACAGGGGAGTTCATATTAAATACATTCCAGCCATCATGACCTCAGTGGTACTCGCTCATCTCTCTGGTTTTACAAAACGTTTTTCTTTTTAATTCTTAACCATTTCAGTTAGTGAACAAAACCAGAAGAAACGGAGTTGTTTTTCTGCATTCCATTGACGATAAGGATCAGCCAAATACACTGGTTCAATCACTCTGCAATCTGGTGACCTATACAAAATTGAAGCTTAGTTTCTTGGTCAATATGAAAATGCGCTCTTCAAAAGGTACAGCTTTTAATGAAAACCCGAGAGTTATAACTAATATGCTTCAGATCTTGGTGTGGTTTTCATGAATAATTCAGGGACTTGCAGAGGTGAGTTATCAAAATGTAATCAATAAATGCAGTAGGTGTGACAACGTGTAATACAGGTATTTGGGCACACAATGCATTGTGAGTGACCTAGGTGATTGAAGGCGTCTTGTTACAAAGTGTAGCGTGACTATTTCATTTGTGAATGTTTCCAGATCCTCCTCGAGGAGGATTCCTAAAGATTTTCTTCCTGCTTGCAGGTTTTCTGTTGTTAACAGGTGTTTTAAGTTTCTCTGTGTCTGGTACATCCAGCCGTGATACTGGCAACTTGAGTCCTGTCACGGCAAAGAGGGGAAGGTGCACAAGTTATTGATAGCATTTAGGTGGATACCCAAGCGCACACAATACATTGAAGGTCTGTCTAGAGCTGGTTCTTATCCCTTTACACATCCTTCTTGATGCTACCGCTCTCTGTGCACGGTACAAGCAGCTGATAATGGAAGAAAGATTCTAAATATATATATTTTTAATTTATTTAAATGTAAAATCAGTAGAAATACCAAAATTATGAAGAACAGCTTCTTGTTGATGCTTTCAATCTATCGGTTTCATAGGGAGAATAGATGGAGGTGCTCTGCCACAGAGATTCTCAATACACAGGACTCAGGTAGACGCAATTTAATGGAGTGTTTTTATTTGTAAATTAACGTAAACTACTGCAATTTGCCCTGCAAATTCTAGGAGTGGAAATCATGTAGATACCAGGAACTAAAAAAAATATAAAAATCTTCTACAAACCATGGCAGTAAAATAACTGCAATTAAAGATACTAATTTTTTGTTGAATTTGAATTGAATCTAAAAGTTGTGAATTTTTGAAGGCTGCTTCAACAGCAGAAAAAAGGACAGCGGTAGGCTGCTGGTAAGGAGCCTGGTCTGCCTGATCACCTCAAACCTTCTTGTCGGGGTGCTGGAATAGTTTGCTATCCTGGCAACTCATTTTACAAAACAAGTTCCAGACTGAGCTCTGCTTTCATGTATTCTCTCTCCATGGAAATGATGTCCTTTTTCTCATTTCAAATTAGATGAGTACAACGAAATCCTTATTTTACATATTTATTAACAAGGTTTTCATCCCTGTGGTATTGTAATTATCTTCACTGCTTTGTGCAAAGAAATTACAGGGAGAACTCGCAAACCTTGAGGAGGTTTGTGTGGTCACTCTTCCTCAAGCGATACTGCTCTTAGCTCTATTCTTGCACATTTCTCCGCCAACCAGTATTTACCGGCGTTCTTTCCACACACCGCTGATGACATTGCTTCTTTGAATTCTGAGATGAATTGCATTGGAGACCTCAAGGAAAGTTCAGGTCCCTTTGGATGGGTATTGTTGGAAACCTGATGTGTGAAGAAATGGTGTTGAGTCCACTGTCTGGCATGCAGAGGGTTAAGGGAATTTTTAGCATCACCAAAAAGTATTTGGTCAGGTACTCAGGTGCTGAAAATTTTCTTAGCAACATCAGTCACCTAGGAACATGATCATCTGCTGTTCTGGGGTAGAGATTACAGAGCTTAATGATTAGCTACTATAAGCTGCAGCTGATGCCAGACTCTACCCCCTTTACACCTAATTAGCCTCATTAATGAGCTCTTCTGCTCTCCACAGAGAGGGCTTTCTCCTTGGAATAGTAGGCAAAAATACCTCACCCAGGTAGATGTGCTGAAACCTTTAATTATTGCCCACACCTGCAAAGCCTTGTGTCTCTGACAGCAATATTGCTTAGCTGAAATTGTGCTTGTTTACAGTGACCATGCTACAAAGTATTAACTCTTTAGCACCATAGGAATTGTTTGTAAGCTTTGAAAGTGTGTACTTACAGTGTAAATCTAAGCACCCAAGGATTTTATACTTGATAAAGTGGGGCATATTGTGAGTATTTGGGGGGGGGGGGGGGCACTTGACAAAAATGTTATTTAGAAGTTCTTGAGTATTTTGTTGAACCCTGAAAATGAGTTTGAATTGCTGTTGAATGTCAGATCCTGTGTGACCAGAGCTAAGAACTCAGTTAAGCAGCTTTCATGCTGTAGATGTTCAACTTTTGCAGGTGGAGGAATCTAATTTTACAGTGCTAAAATTAAAACATGGGGGAAAAAAGCACATACACGAATCGATTGGTTTAGCACAGTGACTTCTATGAGCTAATGAAGTGTTCTGGTGTGATTCGGAGGTATAGCAATTATTGGTAAATGTTAAATTGTAGTGCTTACATTCTTAAAATTTAGTACCTTTGTGTTTGTTTTAATGCTAAAATAGCTGTGTAACCTCTTGTGATGTGCACGTTTGGGTCGAAGCAGTAATGCCCATGTAGAGCAAATCTGCACCTACGTTTATGAGGTGCTCAGAAGGCAGCTCAAGTTGGCGCTGCATTCTAGGTTTAATAGGGGAAGTTCAACATGCTAATTTCTCAGTGCAAATACTTTGACTCGTTAGTAGCTTTTTCCTTAGTAGCCAGCTTTACTGGATTTTCAGCAGGAAGTGCCTGCTGTCAAAATGTCTAGCATCCATCACGTAGATACTTGGTGGCACCAGGAAAGAGTTTAGTCTGGGCCTGCGCAGTGTTCAGCTCCCATGAAGCTGGGACGGGCGGGCGGTGAGTGTCTTACTGCTGCTCCACGCTCATTGCTGTGGCTTCCTCGGCTTCTGGCCTGTCATTGCAGCAGCCGTTCAGCAGATGAAGCAATTGCGGAGAAAATCTCGTGCTTCAGGATGCGCAGAGTCTGCAGGCAGCTGTAGTAGCAACTTGCGGTTCTTTCTGAGGGAGTTTGAGCCAAGGAATTTTTTTCCTAGAAATTCGTCTTCCAAAGGGAATAAGAGATAGCGTGCCTTCCCGGTGCTGGCCTGGAGTGGCAGAGCTTTTCAGTTGGGAGACTGTGATGTTTTAGTCAACTGCCTCTGCCTAGAAGGTATTCCTAGCAGAGTGCTGAGCTAATTTGAACTAAATCGTTAAGGTTAAAAAGGAATCTGGAACATGAAGCGTAAATTCATACGGTTGAAAGACTATTAAGAAACTGAAAATAGGGTCTTAGAGCTGTGAGGTCACCACGATAATGGATGCTATTATTAGCTCTTCTTATGAGCATGTGGATAAAATTTGTTTTACTTCGTTAGTAATGAAAATAGCATCAGGCCTCCCCAGCCAGGCGGGTGGTACTGCAGTGCGTGAGCTGCAGAAAGTCATGGGCTTCTTTTCCTGAATGCAGGTTGAATTGAATGCCAAAGCATGGAAATTGAAAGCATCGCAATGAATGATTATATGCAAAATACAAATATTTGGGTAATGTTTCATCAATTGTTAGTTCTTCTTATCACTGTTACGTGAATGGGACTGAAGTTTGTGGAGCCTTCTGGCGGAAACCTTGGCAGGCTTAGTCCTGTTTCCTAGGTGAGAAAGCCTGAGGTTCCAGGGCAGGTGAGAAGGACTTTAACAAAATCAAAATTATCGTTGAGGCCATGCGGGTCTGGAGGGGAGCGAAGTTGGCGGTTTTGGCCCAGGAAATAGCTGCCCATCTGCTCTCTGTCAGAACACGTTAGAAGTGCATCTGGAGCTGTGCCCCCGAGTTCCAGCTCCGAGCGGTCATGCGGCTGTCTCCACGACAACTCAAGGAACTGCGTAAGCTGCTGTGCTCCGAGCCAGATGCTTCTCTGCACATGTGGTCTAATTAGATGGCATTTTTCCCTTCACAAAAGACTTCAGAAATTTTGCATGGTTTCCGTGTCAAAAATGCGTAGCTAATATAATGGGAGTCGGGAGGAGCCGTGGCCAAACACTAACTAATGACACTTGCTGCAAAGCTGGGCTGCGCTGCGCGAGCTGTAGGCTTGCGGTTACACAGAACAAATTCCCCTCGGTTGCTTCCTCATGGATTGAGGAAAACCTCGGGGGGAGTGGTGAAAGGAAAAATCTGCTTTTGTCATCCTCGCGCTGGATGCAACTTTCTCTTTATGACTATCAGGAAACAATCGGAGGGCTGAGACAGCTTCCCCGTCCTGCAGTCAGCGTCGGCATTACACGCCGCTCTGTCTCGTGGCTGTCTTGGTTTTAATTTTCAAAGCATTTGAATAAAAACTGCAGGAAGTGGGATGGAGAGGAGAGCCCAAGGAAACAAAATCAGTTCTAATTTACCAAAATGGAACTTTCTAATCTGGCAGGATCTTCAACCTTTTGTTATTCCAGGGAAAGGGCTTCATTTAGTACAAACGATAGAGGAGCCCTGTTACAAGTAACGGAAAAGAAGCACACCTTTTGTGATTGTACGAGTGTGGCTTTTTCTCCAAGTCTGTCTCGCTTTCTCATGCGGTAAAGGCAGAGCCTCGCTGTGACAAACCAAGAGTAAATAAATGGTAAAACGAAAATAAAGAGTTCTCATTCACTTTAAAAGAGAACGCTTTACTTTGCTCTTTTCCACCTGTGAAGAGAAGCACCTGGAGCTGTTGTGGGTTGGTTGCCTTAGTTCTTTCCAGGCCTTTTTTGTGTGGACATAAAATAGACTGATTCCTTAAGGATCCTGCAGCGGTGAGTGTTAGTGGTCTGGAAGGCTCTAAATTCCACTTCTTACCAAGAAGAGATGCTGTTGCATCTTTAAACTAGTGATTTATAATCCCACATATAATCCCACATATATGCCACATAAGCAACATAGCAAGCACACATATATGTTAATTTATATGTTAATCATTGACCACTTCGATTTCTCCAGAGACCGTTACGTGATTAGAACTAAAAGGAATGAAACCTTTTTCCTGCATTCCTAATCCGGTTCCTTTGATTACCCCGTCTTGGGGGACATGACAGCTTCCTGTTCTAGCTGTGTTTTTTCATGGCAGTAGTTGAGGTTTCCACACCAAATTATCAAGTGGCATACCATGATGACAAATCAAACTGTTAGAGTAATAGCATTTACTTTGCCAGATGCTATATGAAGGAGGTGACATAACGTGTCACGTTATATCTTGTGCATTCGTATATCTACCAGAGACTAGATCTCGCTAACTCAATGAAAAATTAAAATTCAATTCCAATATATCCATTTTACTTAGAGAGCTGGCTTTCTTGTTACTGAGCTGAGAGAGCAGGATTTGCTTGGCCTGTCTTTTAGAACTAAAGCTTCGCTTTTACGCTGCATTACTGAGGTCAGTTTTTGTTCTACATCTGCATCTATATTAGCTGCATATTAGGGTATTTCTGGCTTCAAAAGAGCAGTTTGGTTCAAGGTGGTTTTGGGGAGCATCATACAAAAGAGTCAAGTGCATTGTGCACTAAAACATATTTTCAGCGTGTTTTAGTGGGTGAATCCTGGAAGCTTTACTGTTTTGGATGAGTTTCGGCTTTTTGTGTGTATCTAAGAAATCAAAATGTTGTAATTTGTGACCTCTAGGTGTATTGAACACATCTTAGTCATGACCAGTCACTTATTATCTTTGCAGAGATTTCTTTTTTCCTTTTAATGATATATTTTATATCCTATTGAATTTTAGTAAATGAAGCAAAGAAAAAAAAGCTCATCGTGTATCTCCTGGGAAATACTTTGTGTAGACTGACTTCTGTGTTTTGTCATAGCATAAAATAACTCATGTGAAGAATTGCTCTGTAATTTTTCTCCTTTTTTGTATTGTCACTAACGTTCTGCGATAGTTAAAATAGCAAAAGGCTTTTTTATTATAGGGAATCTGAATTGGTAGCCGCTTTGCATGCAGAACATACTGGCTTCAAGCTTCAATGGGAGTACTGCTCATGGAGTGATTGCAGAACTAGGCCCTGAAATTACCTTGCCAGCTAATGATAAAATCGCATGCAGGCCACAGGGGTTTTTGTGGAATAAATATAAGAGTGGAACAATATACAGTACACATTATACCAGTAATTTAAAGCGTATTCAGGACAAAGAGAGAGTTCCTGGTGCAGGCAGCATCATAGAGATTTGCTGTATCTGATAAAGATTAGGTTTCTCAGCTCGTAATACCATACTATTACTTTTCTTTTGTTAGTCTTTCAACACCTACACTCATGCATTGACACAGTATCAAGTAGGAAGAGGAAGAATAGCCTTGTATTTAAGGTACTGAACAGGGATTAAAGAAATTTCGGTTCTTTTCCTTGCCTCTGCCAGAGACTTTTGTGACCACATACAAGTTACTTATTATTTTCTTGCCTCTATTCTTGATCTGTGAAATGGTGATTCTCCCCCCACCCTTCTCCCCACCCCCCAGCACTAACTGCTTTATTGCTGGCATCTTTGCACTTTGTCTTCCAGGTTTGTTGCTCGAGCTCTGGAGGCATGAGGCTGTATTTGTTGCTTGGGGCGAGAGAATGGCTGGCTGGTGGAGGGGATTCAGAAATCAGGGGAGGCAAGCCTATATAAACATTTCGAAAAATAGCGTGCTCTGTTACAGGAAAGTCGTTTCAGAATTTGTGAATAGATGTGTCATTGTACTCCGTCTAAGACGAAATGCCAGGTATCTTAATAAATTAAAAGGGGTCAAGAGGAGAAGCAGAATGCTGCTATGTGATTTATTTATTTTTCCAATGACACATTTTGTTAGTTTCATCTTTTATTTAAGGTTGGTTTTAGTTCAATAAGTGTCGGATCCCTTAATGGTGTTGGAAGTTACAGGCTGAAGTAATGTATAAAGGGTTTTCATTGAACTTCTGCTGCATCTATCAGTATCTGAATTGTTTTTCTTACAATATTGTAATACAAATAAATCTTATTTTGTATCCTTTATATAAAGATTTCATAGTAATTTTAATACACCTAACATTTTTGCATCTGAAGGTATTTTGGTGCTGTAGAATTGATTACAGCTTAACAATGCATTGCATGATGATAATACTGTAATTTAGCAAGAACATAAGCCCTCTTGGCCACAGAGTTGTAAATTATAGCGTTAAATGAGATTTTGATGAAGATTGAATATCTGCATATTATATTTTTACATTTGAAATTAAATTGTGTGTTTAAACGTGCTTCACCCTAGTTGGCAACCTGCTGGTAAACAGTAACGATGTCTTCAGTGGCTGTAGGATACACATTCACGTCCTTCCTGCGGATGCTTTCCCTTTATTTGAGTTTTGCTAAGAATGGATTTATTGATACGAGTCTGCTTTTTTTCTGCACTCTGTCTCAGAGCTGCAGTTGGTGACTAGTTTTGTAAAGGGAATTGTGTGAGAATTTTGAAAATACTTCTGAGGTCAAATCTACATGTGAAAACTAGATCGCTGCTGCTTTTCAAAAGGAGGTGTTTGTTCTTGTCACCTAAGCATTAAAGCAAAACAAAATAACTATGTTCCTGCAAGTTTTCTTGTTTCTTTCTGTCAGTGCGAGGTGAGTTCTACTTCTTTGTGGTACAATCAGGGAAAAAAACAACACTTCTGTGGCTATCTACTTCAGCCCAAGTTAGGAGCATGGGGAAGAACACTGTTATTTCGTGCACTGCCGAACTTGCCTGTCTCCCAGCCTCTCATGAGTTGTCTGCCGAGGGCTGTTTGATAAAAGAAAGCTCCCAAACTGCTGTAAAGGTAATGCCGTTGCTGTAGGTGCGTGTACCCATGATCCACAGCACAGGTACAAGGAAAGTTCTGACACATGACATTTTGGAGGAGCTGTTAATACGATTAAGTATTATGATTGGTGTCAGTGATTTGATTGACTTTCAGTCATCGTTTCCCTTTTATTTGTCCTTCAGTGATATTATTACAGATTATTACAGGTGTTACCAGTTCACGTGCAGGATGACAGCTGTCAGAGAAATTCCACCTCACCAGCAACTGCAAGGGCTGAGAATTTAGGGCAATGTATCATTTTGATGCTTTTTATAGATACTTTTAATAAGATTTATCATGTATATACTGTAAATACTATTAAAAAAAAAAAGTAAAGATGTTCACTCTCGATGTATCCTACCAGAGGTTACATGCTCTAGTGAGGAACGTGATAAAAAGCCACAAATTGGACTGGTGATAGAAATGGGCATTTACATGAGACAGTAAGTGTTTGAACGGTACAGTCTGCATTGGTAAATACATGGTTTTGAAATACTTTTCATGATTATGCTTAGAAATCCTAATTTATCAGACCTGGTAAACTGGTCTTTTTTTGAACAGACTCTTAATTTACTTTTCTTTAGAAGAAGTGTGGTCAAATCTCTGAGCACGTGATTTCTTTGTTCCTGAGCAGCATCTTGAAATGCTAATAAAGCTCTGGTACCATTTGCTTAATGCAGAGTGTTTGATCTGTGCTTTCTTGATTCCATTATGACTGAGGCAGATGCAAAGAGCTTTCCTGTGCTGAACGGACGTCCTAGTTACGGGAGGTTATTTGTCCTTGCAAATGCAAGCTGAATGAGCCGGTGTCCTATCAGGTGTCTGTCACCAATTTCAGATTTTCTTTATGGAATCCTGCTGGCTGACTGATCATCCTTCTTCAGCTGAGATGAGCTAATCTTTCCTTGACATTGTAATCACAATTCTTGAAAGGTCTGCGGAGCAGTTGCTTGCCCCTGGTTGCTGTTGCATCTGACGTTGACATATACGTCCAGATCAGCGGCATCATTCTTGTTTCTTAGTTTCGTTATAATGCTGGATGGAATTAAGAATGATTATTCCTCGAATATCTCTACAGGCTTTACTTTGTCACTTGCCACACAACCAATTTTAGTAAAGGATGTAGTTATTTGCAACATCCGGGTAGTAATAGTGATACATGAATCTCTTACACATCATTGTTCTTGCTGTGTGTTTGGGGTTTGGCTGCACAGTATTATACTGACACTACAGTTACAGCTTGTAGACTGTCAGATTGTCAACTTGTTCTGCACCTTTAAATTCCACCCACATTTTTTCATTTCATGGCTAGTTTACAGAGCAGCTCTAATGGGTTGTGTATTTATTAGAGAGGTTTTGAAAGAGCACCTACATGGTTTAAAGGCATGCATACAGCAGCACAAAATTCATTACCCTGCACCACATGCTGACCATGATAATGCAGAAGAGATTGCATGTATCTTCCAAGGCATAACTTTTGGGCGGTCTAAACAAAGTCTTCAGTATTTTATTTTATTCTTTTTTTACCTTTAGAATTCAGGTTTTTTTAATCGTTGCTTGTGTAAGAGACTCTCACTGTTGACCTAGTTTAAACCTTGTCTTCATTATGTTCATATTTTCCCCAGCAGTCACATGCTGTCTTTAAAGCCCCATCGTCCTGATGCGCACTTGGGTGTCCAATCTGTTGTACGAGTGTCAGGAGTGTCAGGACGCCCATGACTTACCTGATCACCTGTGTGTCTTCCTAGAAGTACCGTTTGTGTTTGCCTTTGTCCCCTTCTCCAAGTCCTTCTCTAACCTGTGCTGTCTTCGCTGTCCCACGTTTTTTTAATCTTTTATATTCACTGTGAGAGTTATTGCCATAGCCAGATAGCTGCTCTGCCAGTATGATAAATCAGACAATTCCAATGCGGTGCTTCTCTCACTGGCAGCAACTAGCTGCGCGAGTTGCTGCAACTTCTTCTGAAAGAAAGTTTTGCTTTCTGAGGAAAAGTGGTTTTCCTGGAAGTTTGGGGGTTCGTGAAATTTTTTACAGCTTAGTTGATCAGAATCAGGCTTTTATGGCTTTTATAAACATGTAGCAGCAGGTTTCATGAAACTATCGGACAGACTTAAATAAGTTCTAGCCTTCTTTCATTTTTCACTTGCTGCTTTAAGTAGATTTTAAGCATTATTTTAGAATGTAACAGAATTCCAATTTAAAAATAGGGCTGGCAGCAGATCAGATGTGGGCTGAAACTTTTCAGCTTTTTAGGGGTCATGAGCTAGCAGCACTGCCCTGATGAACTTCATTATGCCATATGAATATAAAATATTCATATAAAAGGAGATTTGCAAAGGCACCTATTTTTTCAGTGTGTCTGGGAGTCTGAAATCCTAATCTTACAGTTTCTTTTCTTGTTTTAAGATTGCTGATAGTATTTCTTTGAAATGTGTGAACTTATGTATTTAAAAAAATAATAATGCTTTTGGGATCCAAACTTGAGATATATATATTTATATAAATATATATATGTGTTATCCAATATTGCAGACCAAATCTGTTTCCTCACTGGGTCTCGTTGTGCGAACATTTAAAGCATTTGCAATGCCATAGCTTAGCTTCGATTACGCTGTTAGAGTTGGAGAGGAGAACAATTGAAATGTAAGGTGTTGATAAATCAAGGCCTAAATTCTAATTGTTGGAGATAGCAAATTTAGGAGCTGATGGATTTATTAGGACAAGTCCTTGTAATTGTTTTACACGTGAGCAAGACCATTGATTTCACAAAATATCTGTGATTCTTAGTGTGTCCCCTCTCGTATAATGTCATTTGTCAGTAAAAGCAGAGCTGATTAGCTTCATAATTTGCAGTTAACTAAATCTGCCAAGAAAATGGTCTTATTGTCCACCTCGTCTTTTTGTAATGAAGCTGTGGATGGGGGTTAGCAACAGTGTGTTCACCCTTGTGGGGGTCATGGAGGATGGGAGGTACTAATGCATTGTAAGCTGAAAAGCTCACGCTTGACCTTGATGATAAAAGTTTTTCCTGTCATCCAGCAGCAGTTGAGCCTGATTTGGCTCTTAAGAAGTCAAAAGGTCTAATCAACCTAATGAAGAATCTCAATCATTAGTACTTTAGGGAAGGAAGCGTATTAACACTCTAATAATACTGCAGTCCCTCAACTGCCACGTGCGCGCTTACAGGAGCAGTAAGTAGCTCAAATGAATGGAGAAGCTGGTGTCACCGCGCTTGGATGTACAGGAGAGTAGAGGAAGCTTCTGCTTGGCAGAGCACGGTTCTTCCCGCAGTGTTCTGGTCACGGCACAAATGCTGTGGTTGGCACGTAAGGAGTCTCCTTTCTTTTTCAAAATCGTGGAAATTCTTTGGCCCCAGGAAAAGGTGAACTGCCCTAAAAGAGTGACACGTCTCATGGAACAGCACCCAGCCTGTGCACACGTTTTTAGGCAACCAATGGAGATGGATCTTTTCCCTCCTGTTAAAAACAATCTGTGACAATTTGTTGACTACTGGATTAGGAGTGAGGTACATGATGTACTATTCTGGTGGTCCAGTTCACCATAGGTCAGGAGAAAATTATTATTATAGTATAATTATTTGAAACCAAATAGCTTCTTCACTTTCCTCATAAATTGCATTAAAAACTGATAGAAGGCCTTCACCATTTGGCTACAGTGGCAGGATCAGTTAGGTGGCCACACGGTGGCTTCCTTCAGAAACTCGTGGGAAAAAGAAGTGCTTTCATGTAATGCTGTGGCATGGGGTTTTTAGCAGTCATTTTTAAAGGCCTTGCTATCTGGACTTTACATTTGCAATGGTAAGCTGCATTTCTAACACACAAAAAGCTTTCAGAAATGAAATAACACACTTTTTAAAGAGGATGTTTTCAGGTTTGTTTTTTTTTTTTGCTATCTAATGTTGATTCTAAACTCTCAACAGATGAAAAATCCAAATACATTTTAATATGGCTATGAAAAACCCTCCATATTAATTATACATCAGTATAATTTTATCATGCTTTGCTGCTTTCTTGGTTTTAATTCAGTAAATATATTTCCTTGTTATGCTGAGTATTTGTTGAGTGGAGGAAATTTGTGCCCTTATGGCAGATGCGCAGCAGACTTCAGCATTAACATAACTCATTAAAATAAGATAAAAGTAGAGCTGCAAAGCAATCTCTGTCTTTTGCCAACAAGGTTGTGAAAAAAGGAAATTTCACTCAATTCGATATATGGAAGTCTAATCTTCCTGAACTGTGGGGAGAACAGAGTAGACGGTACTGACTTGTTTGTGCAGGTTAACTGGCTGGGTCTACCGAGGCAGCTGAGCAGAACACACAAAATTTTGGGTGACCGTGTGTCACATTTTGGGAACCTTATGTAAAATTACCTTTTAGCATGATGAAAGGTTCAACAGTATTAGCAAAATGTGCAGAAACCAAACATGTTTTATATTGGTAGCATACGATTTGCCACAGTTTTCAACCTGGTTCTCAGTAACATGATTAAAATCTGAAAATAAACTGCAGTTTACTGAACTTTTTATAAGTTTTATTTATCTGTGTATTTTGGAAGGGAAGTAAATAAAATGGGCGGTGGATTCAAATGTATTCAGAGAAAGCTTTTTTCAGTGTTGAATCCTCTGAACTCTGCAGGGTGAACCCATCACTTTCTGTGAAGAAACATTCGTGTCCCATCGTTCTGCTGTCATGAGGCAGTTTCTGCAGAATGCCATTCAGCTCCAGCTCTTTAAGCAGGTACTGTCTTAATTGTGCTAATGTAGAAGCAGATTCTTTCACAGTACAACTTTTTTTGGTGTTGCTTTTGTTTTTAGTCTTTTGTTTTTATGTGTTGTTCCTATATGCCTTGATCTGTCAGCCACGTAACGAGGAAAATTCATGTAGTCAGCAGCATCTTAATTCCTGCCTGCTGGCTTTTCTCATGTTCAGGTGATAAGGCTTTATGTATTTTAAGAGATGTATTGTTCCCCCTCCGAATATCTCTGTGTTCAATTTTGATCTTAGCATAGCTGGACCCAATGTATCTGCTATAAACTTTGTGCAGAAAGCATGTTACTGTTAAATGTGGTATTACTGCTACAAAAGAGCTGAAAAACATGTATAGACAAACATTATATTTCTTTAATGAAGCAGCATACCTTTTTGAATTGGTAAACATTTTGCCAGATTTTGTTGTATTTTCATTCTATATGGGATTCCTTCCTGATAACATTGTGCTTACTGCTGAAAATGCAGAATAAAATCTTTCTGAAATATCAGGGATAGGATGGCTGATATGTTTAAGCTCCCTTTTGATACTGATGTTGTAGTTCATTGATGGCCGCCTGGATCTTCTTAACTCTGGAGAGGGCTTCAGTGATGTTTTTGAAGAAGAGATTAATACCGGAGAATATGCAGGTAATTTCAGAGCCTGTCCTTGGCTTACTGTTTGTGGGTCACTGTGAAGTAATGGGGCAGTATGGTTGTTCACCTATATAACAACAATGATGCCTTTGTATGCTGAAGTATCCTGAATTAATTTTTCTTTCCTCTTTAAGGAACTTTGTCTGAGTAATGTATTGTAGTTTAAATTAAGTTCATTTGGCTTTACAAAACCTCATCTTTACCACTTGCTGAAGTACAACTAAGAGAGTTCCTGCAGTGCAGGATACTGAAAAAATATTGGCTTTATCCTGGATTGCCTCAAATTTCTTTTACCAGACTTAAAAATCTCAGCATTCTCAAATGTCTGAATGACAACTCAGATAAAAATAGAAATTCCTCTCGGCAAGCAAAAGAAAAACTGTAGATATTAATTTTTGGTTTTGTTGTTTAAATTAAAATAAAATGATGGCTGTTCTGATCTGTAGTATTCATGTTGCTAGAACCACTAAGTGCTAGCACTTTGAATTTCTATCTTGTTTCTTGTTTGGTAGCATTATAGTTTGTTTTGTACTTTTTTTCTTGTGATTCTGTCTAGGTAGTGACAAATTGTACCACCAGTGGCTCTCTACAGTAAGGGTAAGAACGCAGTATTCTTCCAGCAGATGCTCTAACTCTTACTGGACCGTTGAACAGTTCTATATGGCTGTTAACCTCTATCCCCATGAACAAGACTAACCTGTTTCCTGCAGTGTTTAGCTGTGACCAACTGGAGTTTAGCTGCGAGAAGCTAATGCACTCTTCAGGTGAAATAAAGAACAGAAGTAAAAATACACTAAAAAAATCACTATAGGAATTCTCACATTTTTTAACATCACTATATACCTGCCTTTAAGACAGGTGGAAGTAAGTTATCCTTTGAGAAAATGTGTTTTTTCTTTCTAATAGTAAAGAAAAGGGACAATTAATAAACAAAAAAGCAGTTTGTAAAGCTAAATGGTGTGAAGTGCTGAATGGAGGCAATGCTATTTGGATGGGGTTTTGTACCCATGTGTTTTTCCCTTCAGTTCAGTGCTCTAGTCCTATAAATTAAAATGTAAAACTTTTATAGGATAATATATTATTGTAGATAATAATTGACACCTGATTTTAAAAGTCTCTTTTAAATTGATGTGATGTATCAAAAAGTAAAATATTTCTCATTTAAGGGTATGAGTCAGTAGGAAAGGTTGATCTGTTTTGTGACAGACTTGTTTTTTTGCAGCGTTCGTTTGCCTTTTGTCCTTGTTATGAAAGGCAGTATTTTCCTTATACAAGAAGCTGGGTTCAATATCATCTTGATAATTTTGAATTAACCATACATTAAAATTGGAATGTGAAAAATCCCATCGTATAGTTAGATGGGTAGATGTACATACGTTATATATATTAAATGCATAGGATGACAAGTAATTTTAAAACGATTGGAATGGTGACAGTTGATATGAAAATCTATGTAATTACATTTGGCATTTCGTAACTTTTGTTAATCTTGAAACTTTTTTTTTCTGCATCTGATGTCTGGAAATTCAATTTTGCACTGAAATAAGAAAACAAAGTTTGCTAAGATGTTATTCTTTCAATTTTACCCATCTCCATTATACATCAACTAAGGTACTACACGGCAACATTCAATGGTGTGTGGAAGATGTATAAAACACCAACTAGACTAACAGATAATTCTGTATGACATATTGCTGCCTTATGACTTATATCATGATCACCACATGCAATTCAGTTCCTCTGGAAAAACAGAGAGAAGGATTAAATATGTTGTTAATTGTGTTCTAATTTACAATTTTAATACTTATCTCTGCTGATAAACATGGTTATCACTTTGCTAAAGTTAAGAATGGTGTTAAGAATGGACTGCTGTTTGATTTAAGAAGCTTTAATAAAATTTATTCCATTGTTATTGTAATTATAGAAAGGAAGTGGAGCCATTTTAAATACAGTAAAGACCAAGGCTAACCCTGCCATGAAGACTGTCTATAAGTTTGTAAGTATCAAGTACTGGCTTACTGCTGTGATAAGAGTCTAATTATGATTCTGTTTTAACCTTCCAAATGAAACTCAAGACTTTAATTCATTTTTATTGGACTCACAAAATTACTTAAAATATTCATTCATTTCAATTTTAAGTGGAAAAGTCATTTTGAAATTTAAACATAATTGAAATGCGAAAGAGAATGAGAACTTGTGATTTCTTTTGTACGTATAGATGAAACATTCTATTTACTAAATAGAAGTATTTCTGGAAAATGGTGCCTATATGCTCTACTAAGCAGCTCTACCATCTCATCATTACTCAGTTGGAAATCATTGTTACCTCAGGTTTCTCTGCTTGCAGCTACATCGAAATAAGGGAATCCTCTCATTTTCCAAATTGTTCCATCTTTTCTAAGTGTCAATTAATTTTCCCTAGAGGTTTCTTATACCTGCTTATTTAGGTTCTGACTTACAGAGTTGCTCTTTAAATGAAAATGTTTTCAGTTTTGTTAACAAACAGCTAGTATGTTTCTGTATTGTCATGTGTGGCTGTCAGCTTCACTGTGCAAGATGAAACAACATAGAAACAAGTGAGGATTTCTGTAAGATCAATTTTAGGAAATAATGCCACAAAAAGCATTGAAACAACTATTCAAATTTTTTTTCCTGTCATTTTTAACTGAGAGAGATGAGTAGGATGAGATTGACTCCACTAAATGGAACAGACATCCAGAATACTGCAAGGAGGAATTTTGCAGGCTTACTATGACTATTGATCGTTAACTCGTAGCAAAGATAAACACTTAGAGTGGAAGACAGAGGGTGTGGAATGTGAAGAAAAGAAAGATGTCTGTGGCATCAAAATGGAGAAGGCAAAATTTCCGTGAAATTGAATGTGTGCTTATTTTTTATTATTATTATGTTAGCTTTCTATTTGTTTCAGTATGTTTTGAGTATCCTGTTTAAATTTTTTCCTTGCCATTTTTAGTAACAGGAGAAGGTGAATCTTGATGCACTGAAATCAAGCATTGTCACTGCTGGAAACAGAAGGGGATTTTAACTTAAATTAATTTTTCATGCAGGCAAAAGATCACGCAAAAATGGGAATAAAAGAAGTGAAAAACCGCTTGAAGCAAAAGGTACTTGAAGTTCTTATTCAAAATGTATAAGCACCACGTATGAAATACTTAGCCACAAAAAGCATTATGTGATCAATAGGAAGCTGTTTGATACAGTGTTGTTAGCACACTTCAAAATGCATTACCAGCTGTCCTGGATTTTTCACACTGTTATAAATATTCACAGACAAAAAAAAAAAAAAAAAAAAATGTCTTCAAATACATTAAGGCTCTGACTTAAACCTACAAAAGCCAGAAAATTGCGTGTTCTGTTTGGAGTGGTCCCTCTCCTGTCCATTGTGTTGGGGCATTGTGGGGACTGTACGAGAACTGGGAGATCCTTCCTACTGTAATGGCAGTGAACTTTTTTCCAAATGGCAAATTGTTGTTATTTCTACAGTAATCTCTCAGGAAAAATGTCATAGTATCTCTCATTGGGCAAAAGATTTATACATTTCATGAGTGTGTATTGTAAAGTTTAGGCACAAAGGAATTAAATTAGAATTGGTGTTCATTTCAAATCTGTTTTTTTTATCAAAAAATATTCAAATTATTTGAATCTGTTTTTGTTTGTAAACAGTGCAAATTCCAAGAATGCTGAATTGTGTTAGAGGAGAGTTTTACCCAGTACTTGTTGCTCCTTTTAAGCCAGAAGCATGGTCATTTTGATGCATACTTTATGGATGAATGGTTCATTCCGTTGTAGGGTTATTTCAGATATTCTATTTATTTTGTGAAGCAGAGACACTAGTATGTTTTAGACAAACAAGATAGCGAATCCATTAATGTAAGTGAAGTTCTTATTTAGAATTTTTATTCAATTTGTTGCATAATAGTTGTTTTTTTTAATCTACGCCGTCTCAGTATTTTTTCACTAAATTTCTAAACCATCATCTTAAGATAGCACTGCAAATGTCTTTGTACAGCAGTAGAAATCTGCCTACAAAACATTAATAGGAAGGGACTATTCTGTAGCCAGGCTATAAACTCATGGAGTTAACTCTACGTACAACGCAAATACTGTTCACACTAAGCACTCTAGCAAATTGCTAGAGATTTTTGAGAAAGATAAGATTGCTTCAGATGCTTTTGGATATATTTCATTTTATCACATTTACTACTTTGTATGTGACCATTTTGCATATAACATGAAAATATTAATTAGAAACATGAAACAGTTTGCTTGTGCATGGAAATTTTTATGTTATTCCGTGTTTCACTTCTGGACGTAACCTTCATGAATAATAAAATGTTTGCCCTTCTCATGTTCATTTCTAAAGCAGTTGGTGGTGTGTGAAATGACTGGATCGTTTTCCTGTATTTTAAACGCTAATATAATTGTATGCCATTCTGTGACATTTGTATAAAAGACTGAGAAGCATTCATTCATTGTTTTGTTCTATTATTTTTGTTTTCCTAGTCCTTTAAGAAGCAAACATTATTTTTTAAAAACACATAACATTTACAAAAACATGGCCAAGTTTCACCTGCCTTACTGTATGGCATTTGCACAAGATACTTAAACGTGCTTGTTCAACATATGCTTTCACAACAGCTTAAAAGACTTCTGTGAGTAGTTGATGCATACTACTCTACCTCTCTTTTCTTCAGTAAGTCTGTTCTTTTCTGCCCTATTCTGTTCTCCATTTTAAGTGCAGTATAAGAAGATAACTCTAAAAAGAGGTATTGCTCTATTTAAGGATAAAAATAACAAAAATTGTTTTGGCCACCTTCCTGTATTCTTTTTTAATATAAATATTTGTGCTGCTCTGTTGATAAATCTGTTAGATGAAAATTGGTGAGGATTCACTAAGAACGTTGTATTTTCATGTATTTACTTGCAGCGTGTGCAAGTGTTTTGTGTTTGAAATTCTGGTGGTGTTAAATACTAATTTTTTGCAACATTTGGGGTGCTAGTCTTTCATCTTCTATGGATAACCTAAGGTTGTTTTTAAACTGAACTTACTGTCCACTGCATTTAAAATATTATTTCACATTATTAATACAAAAAGTATGCTGGCCATTGGTAAGGGAGTCAAATATAAACATCCTTTTTAGTTTTCACTGCCAAATATGTGCAGCTTCTATACAAGAGAGAATTTAAAAATGCAATAAAGCTAGAGGTCTGCTTCCTACAACTCTGCATAGCAATGATGACCTCTTAAATATAATCAAGAGCCCATTTTGCCCTTGGTCTGCTCCAGTCTTGGGTTTGAATTGCAAATGGGAAATGCAGGATTGACCTGTTGAGAGGTCACTGTGGCGTGTGTAAGGTCCTTCTTTAATATGATAGTAGAGATTGAATGGGGCTCTATTTCCATCCCTTGTTCATTTGTGGTACAGTATTTCAAAGCAACAGAAATAGTTTTCAGAGGATTCTTATGAGTGGTAGCAAATAATTGTTAATAGATACAGCATGGTAGCTGTATTTTATATCTGCTGCAGTACCTTTTTCTTCTTTTTCTTTCTTTCTGTCTTTCTTTCTCTCTTTCATTCTTTTTTTTTTTTTTTTTTTTTTTTCTCCTTTTGTGAAGGCTGCTTTTTCCATTTCACAAATGGACCATGGTGGTCAAGTCACTTGGTTACTGGCTTGTTTGAAGCTTAACTACATAGAATTAGGAAGAAGGAGGAATGCGAACAGTACCGTCCTCAACTTTCAGTAAGGAGAATGTAACTTACTGAAAGCTTATGGATAAGACAATTTATATAAATGGTAGGGCACTTGGCATTAATGTATTCAACATTATTTTACTTGCTAGAGCCCTGTGTGGCTCTAGTTAATGCCTGTTATCAATGGGCTGTTGTCAGTGCTTTATTATCAGTACAGCTAGAAACGTCTCATTTAGAGGTTTATAAAATAACCCAAGGAATCCGTCTAAAGGTTCTGGCATGAGTTTCTTGTGCTTCTAGTAGATGATATTTGTATTTCGCTATATAAGGTTCCGAGAAAAATTAGTGATGCATGTTTAAGCTGATGAAAACCTTGTTCAGCTTAAACTACATATGCATAAATATATCTTCCTCATGCTCTCAAGATCCTCCTTTAAAATAAATAGGTAGCAAAGCCTATTCCTGGGCAGACATTTGTTAGGGGGAGCACTATCCATACCTGGAGATAGTTGTGGAGATAGGTAGTTGTCATTCTCTTTTTCCAGTAATTAATAAAATATTTTTTCCTCAAGCAAAAGGTCTTTTTGTTTTTAATAATGCTCTTAGATTATCCTCTCTTTCCATTAAAACGACCCTGAGGCATTACTAGGTTTTTGTATTTCTGGATAATTTTTTTGAGCAATGAACAATTTTATCACCTTCTTTTTTTTTTTGCCATCTATTTTGACAGGAATAGGACTCATGCTTTTTGTTGTCTTGAGTAGTATGTATGGCTTTGGGTAGTTTAGGAATGTCTTGCTGACTTATACAAAATCGTATTTTGGGGACATGAAGTGAACAGTCAGACTTAGGACGTACGTACGTGGAACGATGCATTGCAGTACAAAGAACTGCTCACGGGCACCAGCCAAACAGATGCACTTACACAGCACGGCTTCAGGTGGAAGTCCTAACAGTGCTCTCCAAAGCAATGTAGAAACATGAGGCAGCTTTCTCACTGGAAATTCTCTCCATCAGACGGCATGCACATGCCTACCCTGCTTTTCAGTTAGTACCAGGAGTGGTGACTGCTTTTATTTATTTTTTTATTTTTTTAGTCCACCCTGCGCTGTGGGCCACTGCAGTGCTTCTGTTGCTCAGGTGCTCAAGCTGAAGGATTGCTCTTACAAGCAGACACTTGCAAGCCCTGATATTGTACTGAAACTGAAGTTCAGAATGCGTTTCTCCTGCTTTCCTGTTTGTGGTTTTCTCTGTCTTGTACTTCCCACTGATTTCTGAATAACTGTATTCAAAGTCTGTCAGTGGACTGAAAGCATGTCACAGGTGGCTGTGAAGGAGAGTTGTCTACTTTCCGGTTAGAGAATTGCCAAACACTCTGACATTGAATCATTGCAAAGCTACGTGGAACCCTTATTTGGGACATTTAAAATCACGTTTCTGTTTTTATTTGACTCAAAGCGAGCTCCTGTGAAGCACATTTTGCTTCGATGACCGAAGCCGTGCTGTTGATTTGTCTGCCTCTTTGGAATGTTGAAAAAGTGAAGAGGTGTCAAATCAGTTAATTCTCATATTTATAAAATAAAAAAATTAAAAGATTGTTGACTGAAATCTGCTGCAGTTTCTTTGAAAGACTGTATAACAAACCATGGAACTACGCTTTAGGAACAGGTTCTCTTTTTTATTCAATTATACCATCAGAGAAATACAGCAAATCTATAGCAATAAAAGCAGCAAGGATTTGCAGTGATCGTTAAACATCTTAGGGGATTTTGCTTAGTGGCTTGAGCTGTTTATATCTTTTATCTCCTCCCTTTCCAACTATCCTTATGTCAATGGTTTTGCATCTAAGTTTTTCTGGAAATTTTGCCTGTTTTGGAAGGTGCTTTGCTTTCCGTTGATTCCCAGCTGTGTATTGCCACGGTTGGGGCTACAGCTCCAGGGAAAACTCCATGGTGCAGGGAACGTTGCCTGCTCAGTACAGGTCAGGTGTCCTCCAATGTGCTAGACAAAGTTTTGGTATGTGCACAACAGGTCTGAAGCTTGGTGCACATGTAACATGGCCATGCATGTCTAGTGATACTTAAAGGAAGTTTTTATTTCACTTTGTTACGTTCCAGAAGAGTCTCTGTTGCTGCCGTAGTTTAAGCCAGATCCCTTGGCAGATGATTGCTGTTCTGGAGCCTAGGTAGGAATTTGACAGAAACTTGTGTTTCTCGTCATTGAGCTGTTAGGGGTCTCTGTTACTAATTCAGCGTACTTTGTAGTATTTTATAAAGACAAGGCAGCATTGTGCCGCTGGTGGAGGAAGAGGGGAGGAAAAAGTTTTTCTCTCTGGTTTGTCCTTAAGAAGTTGTTAATTTCCCCGCGATCCTTATGCCCATATTGGTGAACCAGTGCTCTACCAGCTGGGTCTAAAAAGGTCTCTTGGCTTCTCTGTGGAGCAGACAAAGCCCCTTAGAAAGTCCATCCAGCTTTTTGTTTCATTTGACCTAAACACATTAGGTCAGTCTGTGTCCAAAGGAACCATTTCTAATTGGCCATCAGCTTACATGTCTCATTATTGTACCTTAGCAAGACGGAAACTTGAGGGGGCATGTCAAAGGTCAGTGAATCAAAGCAATGTCTGTGTCAGCAGCCAACCTTAGGTCAGTCTTGCAGAGCTACAGTGTGTGCAGGTTTCTCTCTATATTTACCGAGCATTATTTCCTTGACATTGTTGCAAAGAGATTTAAGGTTTGGGGCCCACTGCGTTAGAGAATGTTTCTCAACTGACTTTCAAACTCTTCTGCTTTTCTGATTCCTTATGTCTGCATGCCTTTGTCTTTTTCAAAACCCATGTTAGACATACCATACATACACTTGCCAAGCCTTGTAACCTAGGTTGATGGGTCACTTTACTTCTGAAGATGAGGAGTAATGTCAAAAGCAAAGCAAAACAAAACAAAAAAGCATCCTGCTAGGCAGCAGTTTGTTTTTATACAATCTCCTGAAGGCATACTCAGTATACACAGACTCAAAGATGAAATACAAAGCTAACTAAGCTGTGAGTTTGATCTCTCTTTGCCACTTCCACAAGTAATTGTTCTGTTACAAATCAGTCTGTGAAGTACATAAGTAGAATTACTGTTTTCATTGAGATTTACAAAATAACAGAATAGCACTGTTCCTAGGTTTCTGTTAACTTTGTCCTTAGAATGGGAATGTTTGGTTCTCTGAATATATTTCCTGGCTTTTTCACGTTTAAGTCAGACATTTTATTAAATGTATCTGTTTGCATGCAGCATTGGTATTTGGAGGAGAGAATGGCTGCGTACAAAACCTATGATAAAGTACAACAAAATGTTTTCTTTTATTGATTTTTTTCTTTTCTGTTCTTTGTTTTTATTTCCTAATGTCAAAATGGTTAGTCAGCGTTACCCTCTAGCATCTCCATTGTGCACCTTACCCTTAATGGAGAATGTTCTGAGCCATGCTATTCCCCTTTTGCTACCATACAGGACGTTGCTGAGAACGGGTGTTCTGCAGCACCGGAGCAATCTCTACCAAGGACAGCACCTTCTCCATTGGTTGAAAAGAAGGACCCTAAATTAAGAGAAGAGAGAAGACCAATCACAGTACATTTTGGTCAGGTATGTGTTGGGGTTAGGTTTCTTTAAATTGTGTGGCTCAGGAAAGAGCTGAAATAGTTCAGAAAAAAATCAAAATAACAAATATGCCATTTGTTTCTGTATTTTATGCAACTGAATGATATTGTTACAGGTTTATGACTGTTGTATCTGTATAAATGGGATTCTAAAACCTGCTTTTCTGGGGCTTGCTGATTCCTTTTGTTCATATGATGATTTTGAGGAAAATGTATTGCAAGTTAATTTTGGGCGGGGAAAAAGGCATAATTAATATAGCAATTTCAGAAGCTGTTTTACAGGGTGTTTTTTTAGCATGCAAAGTACTATTGTCCTCAAGATTGAGGATGTGTCATTTAAAATGTTCTGTTATCTGGCCAGGTCAATAGTGTCAATATGGAACATCCAACCATTAAAGAATTTACACATCCTTTGATAATTAAATGTAATAAACTAAGATGAAAAAATCAATTAATAGCTTATTTGTGTACTCTGTATTTCAGTATTGACAACCGAGTTGTGCAGATTAGTTACTCTTAAAATGTTTCTTTCAACGTATTTGTAGAAGAGTGAGTTTAGTTGTGTGTTTTTAAGAGCTAATTATTTTGAAAGTGCTTTTCCATGATAATCACAGTAAATTCAACATACAGTGTTTACTATTAGTTTGCCAGTGTTGCTTTACTCAAGAATAATATAATTTCTTTGCATTCCTTTCTTTCTCTTTGTCTATTTTTATAGTATTATGATTGGAAAACAGAAGTTAATATTTGATTTCTTCTAAGGAAGCACAGTATGACTATAAAACAATTGTATAATGAATGGGAATTATAAAATATGATGCAAGCCAGATTTTCAGATAAGTATTAATAGAAACAAGTCAGTATGACAGCACTGACTGCTTAGGTATTAGGTGGAAGTGCATAAGATATAATCATTGCTCAGAGCAATGTTGTCTGTATCGTTTCAGAATTTGATTCATTTCTTTCAGAACTTTTTTGAGTGTGCTAAATGTAAGTTCTTGGAGGCTTTTTTTTTTTTTTTTTTTTTTTTAACAGATTCTCTTCCAATTAAATATTTGCAGTAGCAATTTATTTTTCACTTACTTTCTGTGCCAATACAGTTGAAAGGAATTGGGGCTACTGGAGAAACATAGCCATCTAGTTCTGGCAGGAAAACATGACATTTCATTTAGAACAGTCAAAAATCCAGATAGTATTATGATCTGTGTTCAGGTTTTGCCTTTAGATTTTTATGAAGGATGGTTCAAACATTTTGGTAGATTTCTGAAACATATAATCAAGTGGAAACTGTGAATTTAAATTCAAGAGATTTTTTTTAATGGTCACTTTCTCTGTGTCAAGAGAAACGCGCACTGGCTACGGTGAAAGACTCGCTTGCTAAATGCTTATTGCTGTCATTATGTTACAAATGTCAGTTTCCAAAAAATCTTCCAACTTAGCGGTGTAGGGCTATCTCACTTAGACCCTTTATCCTTTCTTGAGTTCTTTTTTCCTGATATCCCAGTGCCAAACTGAAAATTAAATCATGGTTTCATTCAAAAGGAAAATACGTTCAGGTTTATGAAATATAAATTAAGACTATTGGGAGGGGAAAAAACAGCATTTACTGTTTAAATGCGAGATGGTTTCTAACTAGTGATTAAAGAGAGATTTTAGTGTCACTTTTAACTCTGTCTGAATACGGTAGGTGGGAACAATTAAAAAGCCACAAGAACTCTGAAATAAGGGCTGTTTGTGCATTCACAGTTCTTATAAACTGAAGAGGATGAAAGAGGCTTTTTTCTCATTGTCACTTGCTTTCCGTGTCTGCTAGTATTATGCTGGTGTATATGGCAAAGGCAGACTTTTTTAAAATGCATGCATGCGGATTAGGGTCAAGCCCTGTGTATCAGTAATGCAGTAAGCCTCGTCCATAGCACTGCAGTGAGAGAGCCTACCAACAGCAGCGAGATGCTTTAATTGAGACATGCTGTCAAAGTGACAAACACATTTGCATACAGTCTATTTATTTTCGTTGGAAAGGTCTGCAGTCTGCTGTTGGTTGAACATTCTTAATCAGCTCGCTGTAAGTGAGCCGGCAGCTA
Organism: Nettapus auritus; assembly: GCA_011076525.1. Taxonomy (NCBI): domain Eukaryota; kingdom Metazoa; phylum Chordata; class Aves; order Anseriformes; family Anatidae; genus Nettapus; species Nettapus auritus. Next base: position 10,019,631 of record CM021781.1, on the reverse strand, counting down.
GCTGTCCTATGCTAGGTGCTTCTCTTCATTACATGACAGATTAGCTAAAGGGGGATGGGCTGGCAAGCCAGCAGCAACCTTTAATTTTAACTCATTATCTCTCAACATATAGCGAGTTAGTTTCTAGCTTTTCCACATGCAGTTGTGTATGTGCAGTTGTTAGGGTACAAAAAATGCCAATAAAATGTCTTGAAATGTCTTTGAATGTATAGCGCTTCAGCTGATTGTTCTAAAACATTTAGCAGCAATTATCTAACTATGAGATTTTGTAGTGTTGTAGCTCATCTTGGTGCGTGGTTATCAGACATTGTTTGAGAGGGCTGTTTATTATGGAATTGTGTTTACGGTGGACTCTGTAATGCTAAGACATTGTAGAAAAGCTCTCCGTAGGTGAAAAGCTCTCCTTGACTATGAGAAGAATTTTAGCCGGGTAGCCTGGGACAAGGAAATAAAGATTTGAACAAAGTGTTCTTAGTAAGACTGTAAGAGTCTTGTGTGGAAGGGTGTGACCACAGTTTTTTCTTTGACTTTGCATGCACTTTTTTGGTTTACTCAGGGTGTAGCTTTAACAGTAACCCTCAGATCAAGCAAGTATAAGGAACTATCATCAGGACTCCGAGGCAATGCAGATACTCAACAAGTAGCAAGAGCGATGCAGGGAACCGGGGTTTCATGAATGTGAGGAAGGGGGGAACAATTTGCAAACCTCTAGAAATAAGCAAATTAATAGCATATAGTACTGAAGATTACTGTCTGTTTGGGGGAAAGCTGAGGTTAATTATAGTAGAAGATACGGTGTTACAAGGAACATCCTTTGTGAATATCTTATTGCTTGCTTGCTTGCTTCCTGCTTTTTGCCTTATAACCTGACCAAAACTTACTTAAAACATCTCAATACTTACAGCATGTTCAACCACTGCCATTGCTGACCTTGGGATCTTTCCCAGTGCTGCCAGGCAGTGCAAGCACAGTTAGCCCACCAACTTGTGGGTTCAACGGGAGGGAGTGGGACAATTAATACTAGTAATGTGCAGCTCAGTTATTTGTAGCTTTTGCTTCCGTGCATGCATTTACACTTTTTAGGTAGAGTACGTGTATTTAGATTTGTCATCTTTTGGCTGTGTGGAAAATAAATACTGTACTTTGTCACTGTGGTTATTTTGAACACAATAATAGCTATTAGAGTCTACTGTCACAGGACCCACAGCTTGAACCCTTGAGGTCCGTTGTCATACTGGGCCTGGTTAGGCTTGTTGTGGGTATTCCCTTTATGCTGCTGCCCTAGTGACTGCAGATACTTTGGTTCTCATTATTGTTCTTTTATCTTCTTAATTTTATCTTTTTATTTTCAAAATACAGGTTCTTTCATAGTATTTTTTCAGACTCTGAGCTTGCATTAATACTGCTAAAGTCGTGTGTTTTTGCTGCAAATGTCCACTTCCATCACTGCTCTCTTATTGGCTAGCTACCATGATAAGGCTGCTACGCAGAGCATAACATTGAGCAGCCTCAGAGCTCTTCCACTCTGTGATTTTCATTTACTGATTGATCTGTATTGCATTTGAATGTTGTCTGACTCCAGAAGTATGTTGTCTGGGGAGCTTTTAGTATCTCTACACCCTAAACGAACATGACTGTTTATTAGCTGCCTTTATGCTCCCTCCCCCTCAGCCCCTCAAAACAAGAAATAGAGTAGGGCATTTTCATTATTTTCTTTTTTTACAAGACTGAGCTATCCTGATAAGGTACTTCTGTTTTTTGGGGGAGCTTTAGAGGCAGAAGTCTCAAATATCCCATTCAAGTATTTGGATAAGGAATATTTATACGTTATATATGTTATAGACAGAAAGCAAAGAATTTGGGAAATGCAGGCATCTCTTTAATGATGGTGATCGTTACTTTTTCGAGTAACACAAGCAGCTCTCCAAAATAGCTTGCTGAGTTTTTAATGAGCAGCAGCCTTTCTCAGAACTTTTAAGTATTTATTTTTGCATTACCTAAAGGGACACACACACACACACACACAAAATCAGTGATTTTGCAAAGGGAGGAAGATAGTTTAATATCAAAATCTGATATTTTAGTATCCCTTTTCTTCATAAAAGAGTTCTTTACTATGCATCTAGTGGAGTAAAGAAGGGCTATGAAAAACACCCACCACGTCTGTGTACGACAGGTAGGAGAAGAAATGCTGTATGACTTTTAAATGTTTGAAACTTCACTTAGATCAGTGGACACATTGACAGGTCACCTTAACTATTGCAATTGTGTGTCCTGTTGTGCGTAGCTATGGCTTCACTAGAACCTGTAGCTTTGTGCAGTCTGAGATTGTGGGTGCTACATGGTCAAACAGAACACTTATGTTTGGCAGAGTTGCAGCTTTCTTGGGAAGTAAAGGGAGCACTTTATTTTCAGAAAATATACTTGTTTGTTTTTATACACTCTTTTTGTTATAACACACTTCTTTTTTTTACCTGCCCTTCTAATGAAGTTTCTGCTCTCCATACTACTTTGTACCACTCCACCAGAATCAAGTCTTGCAGCTCCTGCCAAACGCTGCACTGACAGTTCCTACAAGAATCTTCTAGTTCAGACAAGATCATTACCTGTGCCCAGTCTTCACATCAGTTTTTGGGAGGCGATGTGGGTGAGCCTAGATTCTTTAAAAATAAATGTACGTTTGGGAAGATGGTTTCTCTGGAGCTTTTAGTCAGTAGCGCAACTGGTCTGGTACAGTTAAACCAACAAATGATGATGAGATTCCAAAATCATTGTTGGGGAAGTGTGTCATTTCTTTAGAAGCAAGATATACTGGGAGATCTGTTCAGCTCTGTAATTATTTCTAGTACAATTAGAATGTCTTTTGTCAGCTTTAGTATATTTACGTTGTTTATATTTATATTTACCAGCAAATAGAATATTTTATTCCATTTATGTGCCAAAAGGTAAAGCCTAACAGAATACAAAAGACTCTTCCAAATATGTCTTTACTTAAGAGATTCATTCATATTCTATTATCAGTGCAGACTAGGGAGAATTAGTATTTCAGAGACTAATGCTAATAATAATGAAACAAATAGAAAATATACTCATGTAGTAAAGCAGCTGATCAGACTGTGAAAAGATTTGTTCGAAGTTCTTTTCTGAGCTGATTCTTCTAGCTATTAAACTTTCATAGGCCATAAAATTGGAATTGCCAGCTTATTTTGTTCATTTGCTGTGAAGGAGCTATACAGACTTGTACATTTTTTCCATTCATAATCTGCACCTGACATGCAGAATGAAGAACTCTGCTTTACAGAGCAGGTTTCTTCTTCAAGAAGATTAAACAGCATTAAGAGGTCAGGAGGAGGATGGGGAGAGACCCAGCCAGCTACATTCCAGAAATGCAGAACTGGATCGATGAGGACAGAGGCAAGCAGAGGGAGGGATTATCTCCAGTGTAAAAGAGATCAAGTAAGGAAGGGAGGAGGGCTGCTTTGCCAGACCCTGTGACTCCCTTCACACCCAAGTGCATCGGAATAATAGCAGATTCCCCTGGATAACAGCAAGCATTGTGTGGAACTGTGGTAGAAACCAAAGGGGAAAGGGGAAAACAAGTTCATTTTGTGATATTTATGCAACTGTATGCTACAATGGCAAAGCCAGCCTCCCGTTCTCCTTGCCACTCTGAACTATCCTGACAACAGAGATAATTAAGAAAATGAGCTTCCATTCTTCTCTTCCCCACTGATGAGCAATATGGTTTCCCTGCTCTTTCAGCTGAACCAGAGTTTCTTCCCTATCTCTGTTCGATTCTTTATGGATTTAGTAATAGTATAAGCCTGATTCTTTAAAATTCTTCTGTCTTCAGAAAACATATTTCCTACCCTCATTTCTTCTCGCTCCTGTCTTTGACTGTTCCTTTCAGAAAGGTCTTCAGTGTTGCAAAATAGAAGTCAGTTGGTGAGAAATGAAAATGCGTTGGCCCAGAAGCACTTGTCCATCTGATGTCTGCTTGAGATTACTGAAATGGCTTATCAGGTTCTTAGGGGACAGTGTTCTTAGTAAGGGGAATAAAAACAATGTCAATGGACACGGAAATAATTCATTTGATTGAAATTCTGCTTTGTGATGTGCAAGATTTGCAGCAATGACAATCCATGGGATAGGAATTATCTAACCAAAAGGCCTGCACTCTTGTCATGCGTGTAAGTATTTGACAAGTGAGACCTGGCTCTCTCTACAAAGATATACACCACCTGCAGAGCACACCCAGAGGTTGCTGCCTCTCCTGCAAACACTTGCAGTATTTCGTAATGAGCAACCGGACAGGTACGGCATCTTTGGCTGCAACAGCAATACGGCATGCGCGTAGCTCCCATTACATAGCAATTCAGACTTTGCAGTAAGATTTTGTGGCTCCAGTGCTGCATCTAGCAGAAGTGTTCATTTCACAAAGCATATTCTGGGCTTTGCCTTTTACTGTTTTCCAACTGTCTTGGCATTGCAGGTACAGAGGTGTTAGAATAAATTCACTGCCCTGGGTACACGCAAGTCATATGCCATAATGGTTGAATGTATGGAGAAAATACTGTGGTTGAACTGACCTCCTAGGACTCTATGACAAGCGGTAGCAGCTGTAACATGTCCGTGCAGAATTTCCTTGTTAGTCCTGTTATGCTGAGGAACCCATAAATACCTTGTAGAGAATATCTTGGTCCATCACTGCTGGCATGTGGAAGCAGAACTGTGCTTTATAAATAATACATACATATAAAATAAATACATCAGTGCGTGTAAGGCTGACCAAATCATCTAGATTGACAACTTGAGAAAAAGCTCAGCGAGTCTTATGGATGACTTGCTTAGTGTATCAGTGCAGATCAGCATCCAGAAGCTTCTTACGTGTTACTTCACAGTTAGGCCAGAACTGTCTGAATTGACCTCTGAGGCCCCTGGATTAAACTAGAACATAAGAGGGAGAGAATATGAGAAACATACGATTCTTCAAACTGCTAAGCCCTCTGGGATTGCTTATTTGGCCAGGCATTTGTTGGATTTGCCCTTCAGAGCTGGACTGATTAACACCTAGTAAAATGGTTGCACAGTGCTATGCTACACATACAGGAGCCATGTAATTTTGTATGTTTATATCGAGGAATATCACCCCAATTATGCAGACTTCCTGAGTGAATGATGAAGCTGAGCCAAACAGATAGTCATTGCTGTTTATAGAATTCCTTAAATGAGAGACCAGCTCTCTCACTCGCTCTCTCTTTTAATACAAGTATTCTGCTTGCTAGAGAGGAATAGCTGTTAATAGATAATAAGGGATATGTCTGTTTTCCAACACTTGAAATCATGTGGGTTGTGTGATCTTGGTTTGAATTCCACTATCGGGCCCACAGAAAGCCCAGTGTAAAACTGACAAAATGACCGGTTAAAAAAGAAAACAGGCGAAAATAGTGTGATTTTTTTCTTTATATTTAAAATTGCATTGGTGTATTTTCCAGTGTTTTAAATGAAAAATATATGTAGTTAGTTCCATGTTGACAATGTCCTTGAGGATTTGACAGTGAGATTTTCCAGCAGTTGCTCTTCGTTAGAATCCTGGTGGTGTTTAATAAGGCAGCCGAACTGCTGGCACCTTCGGTTCTTGTTTGTTCTCCGAGGGCTCGGGGCTGCTGCAGTAAGCACATCGACCAGGGCTGATCATTACAAGGGCGTACGCCACCATGAATAAAAATGTCACACGTTTTCCCATCTCACAGCGGTACAAAATGTCAGTCCTGTCAAACAGACATTGCAGGTAGCAGTGAGCAGTCAGTACAAATTGGGAAGCCGAATATTCCCCCAGCTTTCTGATATTCTTCATTTGAAACAGAAGAAAAACAGTTGTTAACCTATTAGCTGTGATTTTAAACTCTACTGAGATAGTAGATGGATAGACTTTAACACATAGGGATAAATATATTCCGGGGATCTGGGATTTTTTGCAACACATTTCTCCATCATGTATGTTGAGAAACAGGTAGAATGAAGAGAAGCCACTATAAAATACACCTCATTTTGGTAGAAGTCCTTTGGAAATTTGAAAGTCTACTCAATGAGATTCTTTCTCAAAACTCTTCCCTGTTTATCTTTGTGAATAGTTCTGAAAAACCTCCTTGCTGTTCTGCTGGTCATCCAGAATGGGCAGTTTTCTTTCCTGGACTTTTCATCCTGAAGTAACAGGTGATTGTGGTTTCTGTACAAATGAGAGTTACGCTGCTGTCAGACATCACGCAGAGCGTACAAGGTGGAGTCCGTGGGGTATGTTATCTTCGGGATGTTGGATCTGTGTTAGCACTGTGAGCATGGCTCTATGTTCACCGAGTTATCCATCAGGATTTGAGGGATTGAAATTGTCAATGCAGGATTCTGCCGTTATTGCAGTGACTAGAAAAAATGTGGTGCAAAGGAAAAATACCAAAAAAAATGGGTACAAAGTCACCAGTGGTTGCTCTAAGGAGAGGGAGAGCGAATAAAGCTGGCTGAAGAAATTCACTTAGAGGTCTAGTTAGGAGGTAGAAATTTCTTTGGTTTTGCTCTGACATCTTCTCAGTAACAGAAAACAGCTTTATGCATTTGGCTAGTGAATTGTTGCAAATTACTCCCTTAGCCGAAGAACAATAAATGCTGAAGCAAACTGCAAAAATGAAGGCTCAGAGAGGAAAGAGAAATGATTAACAGAAACGGAATGATTAGAAAGTGTATTAACTAATGCCAGCCTACTCCTGACTTATGCATTTAGCTGTCTGCAATGATTCTTAGTCATCTAGGTCCTTAATACACATAAACAAAATAGGAAACAAAGTGGGACTTTTTTTTTTGAACCAGAACCACTCTAGATTTGATTGAAATAGTTTCTATTCTGCAGGCATCCGTTTCCATGGGAAGAGATATGCACCGCATATAGCTTAATTTACAGTGGTCTTTAAACTGTGGTCTGCAAGCTCCTGGGATCTGTGCCAGGTAAATAAGAGGCTGTTGACAGTTCCCTCCTTCGGAAAATTTCAGGGATCTTCCAACTGCAAGTGTTGAACCACATCGGTTTAATACAGTTAGGGTTCGTACAGTGTTTTAAAGGAACTGAATACGCATACAGGTGGGAGGAGTTCAAGGTTTATTTTCAACTGCACAACAGATAAGTGAAATAGAAGAACTAAGTGGCCGTAATCTGAAACTGCAGTGGGATCATCTTTCATGGGTTCATACTGCTCGTTTTTACAGTACATGAATTCCTCTGTCACTGGAGCTAGGAAGTAATCAGAAGTCTTGACAAGTCTTTAAACTACAGATACTATTACAAGTTAACCGCTACAACATCATATTCCTCCCATCAACATCATATAAGAATGCTGCTTTGGGGCATGGCCTGAAAATGTCTGTTTGTTCAACACTTACTGCACATACAGAAAAATATATCCATCTAATTCATGAAATGCTTCCTATTTTCTGTAATGGCAGACAGAAGACATAAAATATTCAATTCTACAACCAAGGGATTTACTATTTAAACCACATGTTTTTGTAATAGCATCAACTGTAAACAGGAATAGTCTACAGAAGTAGTGTAACCGATCTTTTCTTGTAGAAAGCAGTCTTTCAGAAAACACCTTCCTTCCCTTTCTGTAAAGTGGAAGTTTCTTCCCTGGGACGGATAAGTCCATCTCTGGCAGTACCCCAGGACACTGGGTGTGACTCAGGCCTGAGTAAGGATCTTTATTCTGCTTTACAGACAACAGGAGCTTATAGGCTCCTTTGACTTCTCTTACTGTCTGGTTCTCTGTTATGTAATAGAAGATTCCTGGCTAGAGAGGTAAGGGGGATAGTCCTTGTTTTTCTCATTAAGCTAATCTGAATGTTTAATTGTGGCAGACTCTACCCTTTCAAAAAATTGTGGCACAGTTACTACATTTTTGCCAAATTCATGCTACCCTCCCAATCTACAAATACGGCTTGAAGAATAAGACATCCCTTTAAAAAAATAGATTTTATTTTTTTTTATCACAGGACCCAACAGATTTCTGTTGAAGTATTTCAGAGTGTAAATTAAAAATATATGCTGTAAAGCATACGCTGTTCTTGTCATCCCAGTTTGTGAGCTGTGCATATGGGAGTATGTAAAAAGCAGTGTGTGTGCTGTGCAGGGATCTGGATGGGTAATAAAACAGCTGCCTCATAGATTCCATCTGCTTTCTGTACTGAATCTTTTTAGGTACCATACATTTTTCAGTGTTTTTATTCCCCCTACCCCTGCCCCCCCCTCCCACCTTTTTTTTTTATTGAGTGTTTGCTTGAGGTTTAGCATATTTTTCCAAAGTCAGCTTTTTGGATCCTTTGCAGCATGATGTGTTCGAGCATGGATGCATTCAGGACAGTGCATCTTCCTCTCATGTCTCCTTGTCTTTAAAACAATCGAGCAGTTTTTAAACCAGTCCTGGATTTCTAAAGCAATTAAGATACTTACAGAGAAAAGTTTTGCTTTGGAAATCATTAGAAACACTGCCAACCTGAGAGTGAGAAACACTTCCTTGTGTATGTACTGACAAACCAGTTTTCGTCTAGTTGTGTTTCCTCTATGCATTATGTCTAGTTGCACTTGTTGCTGTGTATGAAGTAACACCTCTAATTTACTGATGAAAGCAGTGTTTTGAATACCACCTTAAGAAGAAAGATCTCAACAGACATCCACAGTTAAGTTTGAGATAATACTCTGTTCACAAACTGTTACTTCACAGAACAAAATTATCTTTTTGTAATGTTTTCCTTGGTATAAAAAATGAAATAGCTGTATTGTGAAAGTTCCTTGGCTATGTAATAGGTACTTTATGATCTGTGGGATGTATAATTTTTAAATAGTATTTTTACAGTGTAAAAGTGAATGTAAGATTTTTTTTTTTCCTTCCTCCAGCATCTCGTAGCTTAAAATCACTTGTCTGGTAATTAGTAAAAACAGTGCCAGATCTGCAGTCATAGAATTGGCTTCCTGCAAATTTTCTTTGTGTCTTGTTGCTTCAGAAGTATTTAGAATAAGACAATTAAGAAAATATCTAGAGTAAAAAGGTACGCTGGTAAACAGCTATGGGTAAGAAAGTGCTAATTTAGACATTTCTCCCCTTTGAAGAAGAAAAAAAAGCTGTATTATACACATTTAGGTACACACCTAGAATAGCAATTTAGTGCCTTTTAGCAATGTAGCTATGTGCTGTTTTGTACCCATTCATCCTTACAGCACAGGTAATTAAGTTGGTATTCCAACACAGCTTCCCCTACTGACCTTTCAGAAACAATGTGTTTTGCTGCATTAACAAATTAGCTTCAAATCAGTGGCTTTTCCAGTAAATATGGTCTTCATATAATTCAAATATACTGGCTTATCCCGTTCTGCTGACAGGTATTAACATCAACATTAAAAATGAAGCTCTGGCAAAGGACAAATAACTGTTGCCTGCTAGTGGACCTTCACGTCAGCTACTCCTCACTGCCCTTTGCCTCTGCTCTCAAAACTTCTCATTCCCTTTCCTTCTCTCCTGCCTTTCTTTTCTGTCCAACTAAATTCCCACGTAGCAGAACCTTGACCAAAAATGTGCCATTTGAAACTTCTGCTGACGTATGCCCAGTGCTTCTTACATGGACACACCTTGCATAGTTTTGTCTTGCTACTTGAAGAATGCTGGTAAGAGGTGGCTGCAGGTATGATATCACACCTGAGCTTCTGATTTTATCTTGTGTCTAAAAAAGTCTATCTGAATTATAACAACAACAGCAAAATCTGTCACTTAAGAATCCCCAAATAAAATGGAAGCTGAGGTAACCTCAGTGTCAACAACTCCTGTGGTTGTGTTTACTGTAAAACTTGAGAAATTGAGTCTTCAGAAGTCCTTGGTTCTGAAATCAAGTAATGCAATGAGAATCTCAGCTTATGTTTAAGAAGAGAGTTTTTGACCCTCTTGAAACCAGAGAAAACTTTTTAAAAAAGTCAACTTACCATTATCCCTCAGAGACCAAAAGGAAAAAAAAATGCATGTATGGTTTTGATTTCAAGGCCAACAATGCGATGTTTTAAGGTCTGAAATCATAATTCTTGGTCAATTATGACTAATAGGAATAACGAATTAGTGCTGAATGTGGTTTGGCTACAGGTAAGGAATAAGAGATGAGCTGATAGTCCTATTAAGCTCCTCTAGACTGTACTGGCATATGTATTATTCTTACTCTTTTGTGTGCTATTTGGCTATTGTATGGGTGTTTGGCCGTTAACATTAGTAGTTCAACTCAGAAGGATACTCATGTTGGTGGCTCTTAACGCAAAGCGGAATTTTCAGATCTCCCAAAATACTTAAAACTTCATTGCCATTGACTACTCCAACAGTGATGTAGTAGATAATTAAGTAATCCTGTCACACATTTTCTCAGACATATTTTTCTTCCAGCGTGTATGTGGGTGAGTAAGTAAAGTTCAGTTGTACGTGTCCTTGCAGTGACTATAATCAATATATTGAGCAGCTCGCTAGGAGATAATCCTCAGCTGCTGTGTTGTCTGTCTGTCTTGCTCTCTGAAGGGCCTGCCTTTGTCACGCTTTTTTAGAAGCTTAAATAATACTGCCACTGCTTTATCAGTTAATACTGTTGATGCTACAGTCTTTGTGTTTAAAAAAAACAAAAACAAGAACTGGCTGTTGCTGTGGAAAGGAAAAACTGATTCCCTAATCAAAGCAGCTTCCAGGGCTGTAGTATGGTCTTTGAAACATACAAGTATGTTCAGTGATAGGAACTAACACTGGAGAAAAAATAACGTCAACTTCTTTGTGAAATGATAAGTGATACCTTGTAATTCTTATATCAATAAAATCATATTTGTCTAGAATTTAAAAAGTTGTGGGGAAAAAAAAAAAGTGCTCAAGACACTGCTAGCCATGGCTTTAGGAAAATGCTTAAATTTCCCACTTAGATAACTTACTTGAGAATTTTCTAATATGGAAATGTCCACAATTTTTAGGTAACTAAAAGTGAACAAATAGTGAAATGAAACATATATGCAGGAAGCTTTAAAAAATATTAAAAAAAAAAAAAGTGAATAGTACTTGCATCTTGTTTTCCTGCTTCATCAAATAGTTTGTCTAAGTAGCTATGTAGGAAGTGGATGTCTTTTAAAGGAACTAGAAAAGTGCAGATTTCAGATTTTCTCAGCTGTTCCATTATGCTTCTGAAACATAATGGAAAATATGTATGCCATGTCACGTAACAAAAGTTAAACATATTTTAAACTTGTGCTTTCAGCCTGAGTAGGTAAGAGGGGAAGATGCACAGCACCACAATTCTGTGACTGAATTGCATAATAAAAGGTACAGGAGAGAAGCAGTGCGGAAGGGCTAACAATAGCTCACCACTGGCATTTCTTTCTATTTTTCTTTGTTTTCTTGGTTACTTTCTTGGAAAACAGGGTGGGAAGCTCTCTCAGCTCTCTATCCCAAGTGCCTTTTTTTTTTTCTCCTCTCACTAACTCCAACACTCACCCCAAAAAGCTGAGCTGATCGCACGTGCAGTCTAGCAGTCGTCCAATGACACACAGGGATGAGTGAACCAATGGATGCAAATTATAACTTAATGGGAAATTTGAAAGGAAAGTCTGAAGAGATGCAAGAAGAGCCTGAAAATGGTGTGGTAGGCTGGAGTCGAACCATTACACAGCATGAGGGTATTGAAAGGGAACGTGTGTCAGTCTAGAATAAAGACTATGCTAGTAAGAAGTTTAAAACTGCTGAGATTTGAATCTGGAATCTTTTTTGAGAGAGAAATAGAGTAATCTGTGTAAGCTTTCTTGTTATGTCTGAAGAACCAGCCTGCTGCTGCCAGTTCCTTTTCCTTCCCTGTACGGTGCTGGGCTTTTGTCCATGGGACGCGCCATGTGCTGGGGCCGGTGACGCGGTCTTTGTTATCTGGTCGCAGGCATTCAGAGCAATTCCCGAGCGCTCCTCGCTGAGGGCTCTACTTCTCACTTTAAGTGCTAATATGTGTACGCAAGCTGCCACAGAAAAGACATTAACTTTGATCTTGTTTTCAATATCAAAGTTGTACTTTAGGATGATTTTATTTAGAATCTCATTAATTATCAGTGGGTTCCTTGTCTAACAGAGTATACCTTAAGATACCATCTGTGTGAGGAGAGTCATGCTGCTGGCTCAGTCAAAAGCAACTGAATTGGAATAGCTCCAGCACCATTACAAAGCAATGAGTTGGCCAACTGCTAATTTTAAAAGTGGGAGACCAAAATAAGCTCCTCAGAGCACTGTTCTGACTTCATTAGAACCGTTGGTGATTTGGGGATTTTAGTTTTCTTTACAATGAGTTGTCCGTGAAATGTTTGGGTTTTTTTTACAATGAATGTACATGCTTCGCTCTAGGCAATTTACACTTTGATCCGCTACAGTTAGTGTATGGAAGGTTTAAGTGACTTAGTGTTTCTACGTGCTCTTAAATATATCTTTGCTGGTTTGAGGCCTTTAGCATAAGTTTTCGCAAGCCCTAAAGTTGCGCTTGGGATTTTAGTGAAAGCTTGTTGAACATCCTGCTTTGCCAGGTTCTTTCAATTTGTGTAAATGTTGTCTAGAACACTTGGACCTACAGGGTAGAATGCACTTTAAGCATCTTTATTGTTTCAGTAAATGTTGGATGATCTGATCTGGAGTATTTATTGATCGTACTATGTTTGGTGTAATATAACCTATGTCGAGGAGTCAGATAGAGCTACCTCTCCTATCGTGGCACTTTGTAGGTCATGGGATTGTCACTGTTTTGAAAATAATTGCATTATGTGAGGTGAGTATGAAGTTAAGGTAAATCACATTATCCACTTGAACTGCTTTTGCCACAAAATCAGAGGTGTTTTCATGTAGGTGACTATTTAATTTACATATGACTTAAGTTTCCACTTTGATACAGCAGCAAAGACTCCGTCCGCCTCGGCCACCGCCTCCAAAGATACAGCGTTCATCTAGGCCCGTGAGTAGCTGGTAGTTTTGTTTCACTGCCACAGCTTAACACTGCCTGAATTGCTCTCTTAGTAGCGTTACTAAACCTTGGTAGTTTGGATTGTCAAACTTTGCAAAAAAGCAATGTGTAAATTTTGCACCTAAACTCCCTTCTTCTCTGCTGCGGCACAGCCCGGGGACCTGCATTTATTCTGCTTTTCTTTGACGAGTTCTGCAGCTTTCAGTCAGTTGTGCAGGTAACTGATGCTGCTGTTGCAATGTTTGTTTTTACTTTTGTGGTGTTTTCTTGAACAAAAACTCTTGCTAGGCTGGGATAAGTTTTTAGCCAGTGAGTTTTTGAAGACTTGCACTGAACTCAAATTTAAAAGGAAGCAGAAGTCTGAAGAAAAAGTATTTATTTTCTGCAAGTTCTGCTTTAAATTATTTTGGGACACTTAGTTTTTCTCCATGGAAGAGATGAGTGAACACACAGAACACACATTTAAAAAAAAAAATGGGGGGCAAACTTTATGTGGTAGAACATTGGTACAGTATTATGGAGGTTATGCATATATACCTTATTTTCATATAAAATGCAAGCTGGAAATCTCTTTAATTACATAGAGTAAAAAATGTAGGCACAGCAAGTTGGCCCGAGGAAGTGAGTCTTCCACAGAAGAACTACACAGAAATTATTCTTAGTGCAATACCTGTGTTGGGAAGGAATACCTTATCTAAGCAATTTTTCATTCAAAACCCTGACTGTAGGCCGATTGTGAGATATTAACTCTACCAGATGCTTTTAAGATTGGAGACTGTACTGGGTCTGTATTGGTGACTTTTTTATTAGTGCAAGAACATGGTATCATTTTAGAGGTGTGTTGCTTTTGCAACAGCCTTGAAAGGTATTTGTTTCTATTCACTCCTTGCTTCCTTACGCATAAATGTACATGCACAGGAAAAAGAGAGATGCAAGTTTTCAAATCTAATCTTGCTAAAACTTGTTAAAAATGTGCAGTTTTGGATGAGCAGGCTACTGGTTAACAAGTGCACTTGGGTGTGTGTAAACTTTTGATCTTTGGTGCATGTTCCTACGTTACATTTCAATAGCATGTTTTTCTTTTCCTTCCTCTTTTTAACTCTGGGTGTTTAGCTTAACAGAGTCATTGTTATGGATTCCTGCACTGAAGATTTCTGTTTTCTGTGTTTAAAAGGTAGCATTGACTATGCTTATATGTGTTCTCTTAAATGTAATTGGTGTGGGAGACCCTCCACGATTCATTACACTGGGAACAAACCTTCCCTGGTACTAAGGGGTTCCCATACTGCTTCTTAGTCCTCTTGTTCTGTGCTTGGCAGGTGGAGCCCCACGAGGGCTCATTGCGATTTCTCTGTACAAAAGTTGCTGAACAGTATTGTTCAGATAGAGTATTTGCTACGCGAACGTCTTGCTAAGACTGTTTAATCTCCCAGCTGTAGTGCATTAAGAGTCCTCACTATGATGTGTTTGTGTCCACTATCTTTGGTCTCAATGTGGCTGATAAAAGGTTGGAAATGTAATAATGAAAGCTCCTGTTGCATTCATCTAGCCATGTCAGTAAGTGGAACAGAAATGCTTCATTCATCAAGAGGAAATTCAAGACAAATATAAACGAGTGTAATCGGTCCCAAAAATATGCTTGTATCAAATATACCTAAATTTGTTGTTGTTCAGAACTTTTATTTGGCTTTTAATTGGTAAAGACGTTTGTGTGTGCATAAATAATTCTGTGTGCAGGCTGCTTTTTACCTGTCTTAGTCTTGGCATATGTTACAGAGGTGGGTATCGTCATGTAATTCATCCCAGCCTTTTACAGAAAGCCTTGAATCAGGAGGCACGGTCTCTCTTCTCTTCCAACCAAATCCACGTAATACCAGAATTGCTGAGAAATGCTTACAGTTCTCAGGCTATGCCTGTTATGAGAAGGAATCCATGGGTACTGGTCCTTGCAATATGAGTCATTACTAACAGTGAGAACAAAAACACAAACCAAAGAAAGGTTAAAGAAGCAGAACAGATATGTTCTTTACGTTCAGCTGCTTTGGAGATGAATTGTAGTGATACTGTGAGAGGCTTACAGTTCATAGAGATCTGTTTAAATTAATAGTGGCTGTTTGGAAACTTCAGTTAGCAAAAGTTAAAATATGGTAATTATTCATAAAGTTGATGGGGACAGTAAAAAGCACATTTAACCCTGTGCTGGATGTTTACCTTTATTCTCCAGGCTCTGTGCTCATGTAATTGGATTTCTTTTCTACTTTTGGATTTGATATGCATTTAACACTGCCTATTTAGCTAAATAAGGCTCCAGATCCAGCAAGGAGTTGGCTTGATTCCTGGCTTTTCCCTGCAGTCCCCCACGAACAATGCTGTAAATCCTATTTAGCATGTCACCCTGCACTTTGCTGGTCTGGTGGCCCCCTGGAGCCATCCAAAACTCTCATCTCGTCCCCTCATCACCATCACTCCCCCAGGGTACCACCCAAAAGGTGAAAGTGTTCACAGCATGATGACAAGCCAGCTTTATACACCATCTTCCAGCTCAGATTTAATTAAACAGATTTCTTTCTTCCTCTCTTCTCCTTCTTGCACTCTTCTCCCCCCCGTTCCTCTTGCTTTTCTCTCCCCACCCTTGCACACACTCTCTCTCTATTGCTCACTCTCTCTGTTTTATCAGCCCTAATGAAGCAGTATTCTTCATCGATCCTGCTGATTGCCAGCCCATTCCTTTTGTTTGTTGGCACCGAGCCATTCAGCCGCACTCTGACAGCTCAGCTCGTCTAATTAGCTCTGTTGTTCTTTTCCCCATGTTTCACCACGTTGCAAGTTCAGTTGAAGTTGCCACAAACTTAATCCTTCCATTCCTGCCATAAATTCACATTCTTAAGCTGTCTTTATTGTAGAGAGGAACAGCCTTGTGTGGAGAGCGATCTTCAAGACCTTAACATCTGACCTTTGTATAAACTCTTTTTCCTAAGAAATAGTGGCAATGCATCTCTGGATTTCTTCATCATATCTGCTGTACACCATTTCCTTTGAAATGAAAATTCAATACAATAATCCTGCTATTATCTTCTGCATACTGTCGTGTAGAGCAGAATCACTGCACACAGTTCAGCATTCTTTTCCTAGCAAGAAAATTTGAGCTCTATGTTCCTTAAAACACTGAGAAAACAAAAACAAAACAATAAAATACGCACACACACACCAAAAAAAAACACCTTGCAGAGCTGGTGGGAAGCCCACATCAGTGCTCTGATTGCAAACAAATTCATCACTCATCCAAAGAGTGCTCTGGTTGTGGGCCTTTAACAACTTCCTTTATATCGTGGCTGTTAAAGAGAGCAGGAGCCCAGGAGTTGAGTTGTATTCCTGAGCTTATTTGAGGGCTTTGGGGATTCCTTTTGGTTAGCATTCAGTTAAGCCAAAAAGTCAGACTCCATTTCAGGGAGGACGGTACTTCCTTAACAAAAACTGGAAAGCTTGTTTGTACAGCCTCACCCTGATGCTCCAAGTGTTCATTACCACATCTGACACAAAGGGATAAATTCATCAACAGCATTCCTCATTAGTATAGGTAGGCACATGCATAGATTTGCCTGTATAGTGATGGTGTGTGCTTATTCCTTTCCTTGAAGTGAAGCTTGTTTGCTTGTGGAGTTAATATGGGTGAATTAAGCTTGATTTCTGAACATCAGAAGATGATGGATATGTTATTTAATGCTGGATTGGCAGCAACATCACCTTCCACAGAAAACCTTTGGATTTTATTACAGACAAGAAAAGATACACTAATATATCATCAGTGATGCCAATGATAACATGTCTGGCAAGGTTTTCCGTTCAGCCTGCTGAAGGGAACCAAATTTTGTGAAATATTAGCTATGTTTTTCACATTGTAACATTTACTCCAAGTACATTTTTTTTCAGTGCTTGCTTACACATTAGTCTTTGCTTGAGGAGCTGGCTTCCTATGAACATGTGGACAAAAGGATCAGGATGTCGGAGCTGAACTCCAGTTTCCAATGATGTGCAACAACACACAGCGTTTTCCATTTTTACACTATCAACTAACTGTTTAGGTGAAGCTTACATTTAGGGAAACGCTCATATCAGGAAATTAGCCAGTACCAAGCTGGACAGTGGAGTAAATTTTCACTGAATGGTTAATAGCTAACCGTCAGTGATAAGCCTATGTGTTTCACTTGCAACTCAAAAACATGGGGTTTTGACCTTTTAACAAGTTGTGGATCACTGTAGTTTATATTCAAACTGATTCATTTGTAACATGGTTGTAGCACAAAAGTTTAAAAGGAATTCCAAATGGAAGATACCTTTAAAATAACAGTGGTTATGCATATTTTGCCATTTATGTCTGTTATATGATCAACTTTTGCAGTATTTAATGAAGTGTCTTCTGTGTGTGTGTATGTAATAGGTTCGTCCTCCAAGACCTCACGTTGTTAAGAGACCCAAGAGCAACATTGCTGTGGAAGGACGAAGGACTTCAGTTTCTAGTCCAGAACAGTAAGTACTTATGTACTTTGCAGCTCTGCTTTTCTATAGCTGTTGCATTGGTATTAATAGACAGTGCATTCGAAACTTTTTTTTAAAAAAGGGAAGAATGAACTACAAAATAATTTTTTAATGATAAAAAGCTTTGTTTAGAATTTGTGGAGGAGGAACGAGGAAGCATGCAGTAGTACTTTCCAAATGTCCAGTGTCGAGGCAGTGCAGCCTTAGCACAGGAAATCACATTGGAACTGGACTACAGGGCCACGAGATGGTTGCACTGATCTAACCTGTCACAGAGATTGCCTTGTCGTTCAACTCAACTGCAGCACAAAGTGATGCATATGTCATAGACACTTTGCAGTACTTGCTTATGTCCCCGTCTGTGATGGCTTTATTCTCAGTAAAGTGAAATGCTTTAGCTGGTGCCCAAGATTATAGGATAATTGCTGTATCCGAAGGTACTCAAATCAGATAAAAAGAAAAATGGTTTACTTTTTTGATCACACCTTTTTTCCACACATGTATCGCTACTGTCACCACTGTGTATGAGGGAAAAAGAGGTGGAGGTTGGATATTTCTTCATCCTCATCCTTCCAAGTTATATGCATGGCTAAGTTTTTTCCCAGTCATTTTAGGATATGGGGAGTGGGATTCTGGCTTTTAGATAAAAATGAACGGTTACTTTAAATCCTACAGGTGCATTTATTCATTTTATAGTGGAATTTGGTTGCCCTCTTGTGGAATAGATTGCAAATCCTGCAAAAGGGCTCGTGTGCTGTTACAGGGAGGTAGCTGTCCCTACACAAAGATTAAAGGGTTTTTTAAATAAGTTTTTTCTTAACATATAATACAACGACTCACTGCATGGCTGATATACTAGGTGTAAACTTGGTTTTAATTCAGATGTTTTCATGAACTATGAACTTTCTGTTTTGTAAAAATGATTGGTACCAAAGATACGACGATTCTTTATAGCTATAAACTGACTTACTATTCCTCATGATCATTTTAAGTATCTGTGTACTTAAAAGATCATGTAAATGGCTTACCTAAGAAAGAACTTGAGGCCAGTGCCTTTGAAATAGGTAAGGACTCACTAATCCTACCTTCTTTCCTTGGTATTTACTTAAATTGATACTTTGAAAAAGTTTCAATTTGAATAACGTACCTATATTGTTCTGAGCTGAAAATATACCAGTTGCTTTATCTTAAAAAATAATAAAAAAAATAAATACAATTTTTCTCTCTTGGATAATCCTAGAATGAATGAAAACACTAGCTTATATTTCTGTTGTTGTTACCTGGTTCTTAATGCAGATCAGAGGAGATTCTGTGAAAGCAGTGACAGTGCTGAGAGGGTGCTTTTCTTGACCTAAACCTGACCAAAATATTTCACTTAATTGCATTGATTCAAAAGTTAATTATTAGCTAGTTATGCTCAGGTGCTCGTATGTGGGATCTGTTTGTGAGGAGAAGCTTCCACTCAAGGAGAAGGTTCTTTTTCTATTTAAAACTAATGCTATCTTTTTGGTCTTGAATGATTAAAAATGAAAGCTTCGGGGACATTTTGCAGGATAGTGGATTCGGAAGCTCAGTCTGTGACTCTTGCGTCCTCCAGCCGGCTGGTGGAGACATCCCCGGGGCAGGGTGGCACTAACCGCTGCGCAAGCCTGACTGAGTAGGAGTGCAGTCATTTCAGTGCAGCCTGTTTTCCATTTGTGATGTTGCCTGTCATCTGAAAAGTAAACTGTCACGTAGGTGTCCGTTCAGTTGTTACATTCATTAATTTCTTATGATATTAGGAAATTTGTATCTTACCTTACATGAGTTAATTTTTTTAATCTATGCAAAAGAACAGTGCGATTTTGGTTGTGTCGCGTGCTCGTTTTCTAATCAAACTGAAAACACAGCACAATGGGAGCAGTGATTCCAAAGGACACACAAATGTCAACTTTAATGACAAATTGTCATTAAATCTAAAATATATCATTTATTTATTTATTTATTTATACTTATAAAGTAACAGGAAGAATTTGCAGATGAGAGCTCAGAAAATGCTGGATTACCACCTAGGGAAATACTAAGCATGTGGGACATGTCTCCTTAAACATAAATTAGTTGTTCACAGAAATAAGGTGTTGCATTTTTAACAGATAGACAGCTTTTTGAGAGCTCTTTTTTACACCACAGCAAGATTTCCTATTAAATGTCGAGTAGGCTTCCAGAGTGCTCTAGGATCTGTCTTCCGTAAGTACTGACTAGCTGGCGTCCAGGGCATGCAGAGTAGGAGGAAATTAAAACAGGAAATCAGAGGGTCAGGCTTACAATTAACAGCATGTCAAAAGGCTCTTGGGCTGGCTAAACCCATGTCAGTGCTGCAGCAGTTCATTATGGCTTTCCAGAACTCATGTAGGACTTAGGAGAGAAGCTAATGGCTTTCCCTTATATCATATGAATGAAAATCGGCTGCAGTGCAATAGTGGGTTATTACCCTGAATTTAGTATGAAATCAGCACGATGGCTGTGTTAAATGATACAGGCTCATAAAGCCCATTAAATTCCAGTTGTTGTAACCAGGCTCTTGAAGCTCTGCCACACAGAACTTGCATATGGTAAAGCTTTCCTATGGCATCACTGCAAGCAAGGATCTCTGCTTTAAAAAAAAAAGCTAAGCCAGCAAGCACCTATTTGAACGAGGGTGGCTGGAATCAAAAAGCAAACACCATAGGCTGCAGGAGGGAGACTTGCTGTGTTGCTGTGGTTCCTCTACCATGAGAAAATTGATGTAGAAAAAGCTAGATACGATGAAGGTAGTGCCAAGAAAGCAGATGGCCCAGCAAAGGGATAGCAAATGGGAAAGAAATGTGCTGAGAGCAGTCGTGCTTTTTGTACCAGGCCAAGCAAGAACCTTAGCACAGGGTACCCCTTGGGGGACCCGGGTCCTCCTTCCTGGCTCTCCCACTTTTCCGATAGGATGGTGTACAAGAAACTTTAATTCTGGAGCTTATTTCTGCCATCTGGTTTGGAGTGAACCTACTGAATGTATGCAGCTTGCCTCTGTAAAAAGATACGGATATGATGTCTGCAGGGGAAATTGGTGAAGATGTACTTATTATTGTGAAATAGGATGATAGTGTGAAGTGACTTTGTAGAATCTTGCATCTAGATCTATCAGAGCAGGTAGAGGTGTCATCCAGCTTGTTGCCACTTTAAATTCTTTGTTCCTATTTCCAACTTTCTAGAAAATGTGTACAAAGTTCAGAAAAATTGTAAAAGTTAGTTACCTGCCTTTACTGGACACAGTGATCAAAAGCTGTTGTTTCTGGTATCTAATAGAATGACCTGTGAGCTTTTTTTTTCCTTTCGTTTAAAATGTGCTTCACGCTAATATTTCAGTTTTTCTTGGAATATTCTGCTTCTATGAAAATTCGCAGTATGCAGCGTGTCACTTTAAAAATCAAATATTTTAATATTTTTTGCTAGCTCGCACTCAGGTGTACGGAGTGTTCAGAATGTGCAGGAAGGAATTCCAGCGATGGGTCTATGCTTTGTTCATACTGAATAGTTATTAGGTAATCCCCTCAGTCCCAAGTCTCTTATTTCATACCGGAAAGAAAAAGCCAATGCATCCAAATCCCTCATTCTCTTCATTTTACTGTCTAAGAGGGACAAATTCCTTAATTCCCTAGAGTTGCCATACAGCTATTCTTTAAAATAAAAAATAAATCCTCCCTCAAATTTGGGAAGCCCATTTTTAGCAGAATAATGACAACGCGTCCATACTACCCCCTTTGTATCACAGTCTCTGTAATCAGGAAAAAGCAAAACAGTTAATAAAATACACACATTTAATTTTCTCGTAAGTGAACTATTTTTTAAAATTATTACAGAATTCTCCTTATTAATGCCCAAATCCCGTACTCACATTTTCTGTATGTATTTTTTCTATCTCAAGTACATTTAGGTGTCAATTAAATTTGAAATATCTACATTTGTCAGCATTTCATTTTTGGCCAGTGTGATGTGCTGCTGATTTGTCCATGCATCCTGACACATGAAAAAAGCTCCTGAGATGCAGATCTTCCTCATTAAAAAAGAAACCCATACTATCATAATGGTACGCAGAGCCATGGAGCGCATCCCCAGCTTTATTGCACTGTGTTTCTGACATGATATTTAAAAAGGAACAGCCACGGCTGTCAGTACTGTCATATGCTAGTGCTAACCGAAGACATGTTAAACTAAACATTAGAAAGAGATCAGCAAGTCATCTGCATGGTAACTCAGCTAAGAGATTAGGTAGGCAGGAGCTGGTGCAGTCATGTGGAGATGATGAGGGTTGTAGCTGTGACGGACACATCCTTTTTTCCCTCTAAGACTGCGGCAGTGCCTGCCTTGTAGCCGGGCTTGCTGTGACCTGCCTTTTCAGAGACAGCTCTTTGTGTAGGAAATTCTAGCAAGTGGTGGGTGGCAGACTGCAGGAGAGTTGGCGAATTGGGTTAATGAGGGAATAGGTACTTTTTTTGGATTCTACTGCCTCAAGCTAATAAAAAATTTAAACTTGGACAATTTTAGACTGTTCATCCCTTATCTTTGACCAAAATGTTTTTTAGAGCACACTAAGTGAAACTTAAGCGCTTTCTTTTTTCTAATTAGGAGATCCCGCTTTCATTTAAGGAGTCTTGCAGCAGCAACAAGAATGTGCATATTAATTAAGGTGCTATAAATGTGATCTTATTGCACTGATCTGCACTCGAGTGCAACGGATGATTTAGCAAAAAGGATACCGTCTTATTTTTTCATAGCTAGTTCCCAGTTCACTTCCTACATACACACAGACACAATGCATTTGAATTTAGCATAGTCTGAAGGCAAACAAAAGGTATCAAAGGCAATGCTTTAAGGGCAACTGCACCAGTGCATCTCCTACATGCAGCTACCAAGCATAATGTGTCAGCAAGATATGTGGAAATCCAGTATTGCTGTTGATTTCGGGAAAACAATTCTAAATTTGCTTGAATCGTGTTAAATGTTAACTTACTCTCCTAAGAGAAAAAGGCAATATGTATATATAAGTTCAAAAACTAAATATTTTAAAAGAATCTTTGATTTCTAAAGTCATTTTAGGTGGAGCCATTTGTTAATGTAAATTGAATTTCTGGGATAATAGCCTTTCTTTTATTATAAACAACAACAAAAAAACTTTAAAAATTGTTACAGCGAATTTTTCCTAATGCAGTGGCAGCTCCTCACTTTCCCTGGATGCCTATTACAGCACGAGAGGAAAAGAACAGCTATGCAACAGCTTTAATTGGAGTACCACAGACTATGATTTAACACTATCAGCTGCATCTGCTGCCACCACTATTTTAGACTTTTTATTAATTAGCTCTGACCTGATTGTGAATAAACATTTATTCACAGTGGCAGTTCCAGCCCTATTGAGCTGTCGCTTGCAGTGGCCAACTTCTCTTTTTCTTGACCTGATGTTTTGGACTGCTTTTCATATCTTTATAATATAGTTATTTGGCAATTGAGACAAAAGAACTAAGAAACAACAAAGGCTGCTTATGAATACAACAGCAAATAGAGGTAGTTTGTTGGTATGTCTGTACTGTAAAGGTGATAAATCAAATTCTTTCTCTTTTTGTCTCCGTTACTGGTCCTGTTCTGATTTCAACATATGCTCCTCTTACCGGGGATACACATAGTGGTGAGAGATACTAGCAGTGTTCTTTACAGGATCAGGACATACCCTTTGTTCTACACGATGAGCCTGACTCTGCTTATTCTGAAATAATTAACTTTACTGTGGACCTCAGTAGTAGCAAAATTAGTTTCCTGTCTCAATGGTTGTGTGTTGCTTTGTGTCCTTCACGATGTGTGTTTTGATCCACTACAATAGCTAGGATATTCTCAGTGATATGTGGTTGACAAAATGAAGATGTTTGGGAAGAGGCCTCACTTGGGGCAATGTTTGCTTTTATGACCCTAGTGATTTCTGTTCCAGACGTGCAGACGATGATGCTCTATAGCAACATCCATCAATGTTCATCAGCCTGTGGCTTGGTCCGTAAGACATATGAAAGTGGTTTATAGTGCTGTTGAAAAGAGGTTTTCTCCTCTTTTTTTTTTTTTTTTCATTTCCACTTGTGCACACTTAGATATGCCAGAATACAACAGAAACGGTGAGAAAAAAATAAAATAAAACCCGAGAGTATTTTCTATACAATAAGCACATATAATTTTGACAGCAGTACACGATGTTGTCCTTGAGTTTTAGTAGATAAAAAAGCACGGAGCTATGGTGTAGAGTCCTCTGATTAGTATTGGTAGGTCTCGATGTGCTTTTACTGCTTTGTTACTTACATTTGTCTCAATATTTCATTTGTGGGAATGTATTTTCTATAAGCTCTTTTGTGATCCAGAGCTTCAGTGTTTCAGAGGGAAAAAACAGTGGCTGTTGCTTTGTACTTTACTTAAGATTAGGATATTTTAGTGTTACAAATGAGGCAGTAATTGCTATTAATTTTTTCACACTTTTCAACCTCTTGGTTCCAGTGTATTTCCATTTAGGTACCCTGCTCCTGTGCTCTTTCCTGTTCTTCTAAAGCTGGCAGTGCATTTAGTTGTTTAAAGCAGTGATAGCTGCTTTAGAGTGAATGGTAGAAGCTTCTACTTTATATAGAAAAGAGTAATTCACGAGTTTTAAGGTTAAAACAAAGTGAAGCGATGGATAGCTACAATGAAGAATAGAAAAATATTCAAAATTTCAGCAATCCTAAAATATTTTTCTTTTACCCCCCGACCAGTGTACATTTACCTGAGTAGGCATTCAGAGTTAGTTTTACACTCAAGAATTTCGCCATTGTCTTCAGGAGGTAGAAGCACAAATCCTGCAGATCTGACCTCTACATATAAAATAAAGATGACCAATAGATTCTTGTCAGTGTGAAGTGGTGGGGTCTTGTCTGGTGAAATGGTTGGGGTAGTTTTGGTTTTTATTAGAGCTGAAGTGTGTTTCCAGAGGCATATATGATATCAAATACACACAAGACTGCCCAGCAGCACAGCATGGAATTATTTGTCCAGCTTCCGGATATGCTGGAATTTTTAAGATGATGTTAATATTTGCCCTTGTTCTGTAATACTTGAAGCCTATTATGACCACTCTGTTTGTGTCTTTTTTTTTTTTTTTTTGGCTTTAATGACCGTACTTTTCTATTTGTGCTGCTTAGTCTTCCGAATCGGTATCCCCAGCTGTTTTCTTCAATTGCATGTTTGATACCAGCCCGAGTGAACAAGTTTAAAGAATGCCCAAATCTCTAGCAAGTGCAGTGGGGGAACTGCAGGTTTCTGTATTGGCTGCTTTTGCAACGTGGATCTGATTGCAGGTCCTAGTACCCTTCCCATGCAGACAACACCCTAGACATTTTTAGAAGAGTTACCTTTTCTGCCTTGAAAGTAGAGCTTAACATGAGCCTGCAGAGCTCTTTGCAGTGGCAGTCACATTCAGAAATTATTTAGAGCCTACGACTCACTTGGTTTTCTCTCTCCTCTGCAGCTTTGAGTGTGACAACTTGGTAACTTACTTTTCTCTCCCTGTTTCCCCCAGCCTTGTAAAGCCTATGCGACACTATACAGTCTTCCTCTCTGAGGACTCTTCTGATGATGAATTTCAGCAGGAAGAGGATCCTGTCTCTGGCTTCTCTGAAAACTTTTTCTTCTCTGCTCCTTTTGAATGGTCTATCGTTTATTCTTTCATTGTATTAATTCAGTCTTTAAACAATAGTTCTTGCATTGGTCAGGGTGCCTGCTCCTATACTTGGGATTTTGGAAATACTCCTGCAGTCTTTATACAGCACTTGATGAATGTTCTGCATTTCTCCTGCTTGTTTGTTTTGGTATTTAGAGGCATGCAAAAGCATACCCCTGCATGAATCAGTATTCAGCAATGCACAGCTTTACTGTTTGCTGTTCAACCCGAGCTGTGTGGGAGGTAACCCTTCCACTTGCCCTTTGTTCCACTGTGCTGCTTGTGTTCCTGTCCAAACCTTCTGCCGTTCTTCCTTGTACAGTGCTTTGGATTGTCCTGTGGGCTTTATTTCAGTGCAGTCATCAGCTTTTTCCAGTTTCACTTGCTTGATCCCAGCCTCTCTGTTTTGTCAAGTACTAGATCCTCAGTGACTCAGGAGTTGTCATGCGGACGTCCTTCCAAGGGTTTAGAGTACAACCTGACCTTAAATTATACAAGAGATAGCAAGTGACTTGTTGAGTTTACTCACTGTATTATTTGTATGCAACCTTTCCATTTGTAAATTGTTGCAGATTGGTAAATTCCCAAACCTTCTTAGCTATGTCTTGCCTAGTTTTGAAACATGGTGCTGAGCAGCTCAGCTGTATCGCATCTACAGGAACTGTATGCGTGAGCCTTGGCTGCAGGACTCAGCCATCTCCCCAGGCACCAATGCTAGTTGCATGTCAGCTCGTTTCCCTGGCCAGTCTGCCCAGGGGCCCCAGTGCATCTTTTTGAGATACACTGTCACGTGGAGGGAGGCACACGCGGGTTCAGCCGTGCTAAATCACCTCATACTGCGTATTTGAGCAGAGCACCCCGGAGGGCACTCTCGAGGTAAGGCCTCACTGACTTTGATTTGCTCCTCCTAACTTCATCTGCTGGACAACTTCTAGGTGGAGAAAGGGACAGGAATTGCAGTGAACAACATGCATTCTTTTAACAAAAGCCCTTACTGGCTTGACCAGAAGCTGCAGAAAGAGGTGCCATCTGTGGGATGCCAGATTGAGGCAGTTCTGGGTGCTGGAAGATTGACTGATGCCCCATCACGTCTGAGTGCTTGGAGCCTGCCAGCTGCAGTTGTGTTAGACTAGGCTGGAGGAAAGGGCTGCCAGCATCCAGTTGCTGAATTCATGGGTGCCCTCCTGGCCATGCTGCCTCCTGCTTGCCCTCTGCTGCTCCGGTCCTCGCCTTGTTTGTGCCCCCAGCACTGCTGCAGCCGTGCCTCAGGTGTGATGCTGTCTGCGCCCTACCCTTCCCTAGAGCTGCAGGTTAGGAGTGGGAGCAAAGCTCCTAAGTGCAAACCTGTTTGCAGACCAAGCTAACAGTGCTGCAAGACACAAGGTGGGAACAACATTAGTGGCATGATGGCAACCCCAGTAATGCAGAAAGGGGGTTCAGAGAGCAACCGGGAAGGGACATGACTGCAAGCAGCTGGGCACAGAGACAGACTGTATAGGATCAGTAGCAAAGGGCAAGAAAAATGTTCACACACTCTTGTGTTTAGGGTAAGGGAGGCCAGGCTACCAAAATGATTTCCGTGCAAAAGATTCCTCAGGGTTTTGGCATTTTTTGCAGTGTGATCAAATGCTTTGCAAATGAGCACATCTAATGCCAGAGACTAAAGATACAACCAAGATGTGCAAGATCACACCCCTCCTGAGGACGTGTACCATCAGCTGTCTGTCTTGTACTTGCATTATTATACTCTTGTGTTCCTAGCTGAATGCCTATTTATTTGTTGATGAAGGAAATAAGGTCTGTTAAGAAATTTGCATGATATAGATGTGTTATAATAAAATACGGAAAGAAGAGGAGGGTTCTTCCATATTATCTTTGTTTTTGGAGGTCTCACAAATATTTTCTTTTAATTGAAATCTTGTTTAAATGCCACGGTAAAACTGGCTGCCAGTCAAATGCCAATCACCACAGATATGTGTGTCACTTCTTGTTATTAATTGGATGTGCATTATGCTGCTGTTCTCTGTACACAGAACTGATATGCAAATCTGCTGTTGTTCATTTTTTTTTTGCTGAGGTATGCGCAAGAAAAGCATGTTGCTAACTTGGCCTTGGCTTTAAATGTAAAATAGGTGTCTTCATAATGAATTGTGTTGTTTCTTGATAAGATGACACCAGTATAATCATTGGAACTCTGCACAGTATTCCCAATTATTGCAGGAAAACACTGAATTATGTTTCAAGCTGAGTTAGCTTGAAACAAGTGAATGTAAGTGCCTGCAGAACACGGAGCAGTTTGCGGTGTGCTTGCTCTGACTTCCTGCCTAGAAGGACTGAGCACAGCAACAGCCATCTGCCTGGGTGGGAAGGGCCAGGCTGTCAAAATGGAGAGCTAGCATCCGGTTATTCCTGCTCGGAGAGACTTGGCTCATCAGTCTGTCTCTAACTGCATAATCACAGCTTTCCTCTGAGTACTTCCCACTTACATCTTTTTCCTTTCTGAAAACTCTTCGAGTGCCAAGTCATCTTTGTATGTCCTGCCCTCAGTCACTTTGTTCACACACCTGCTGTTCACAAGCCACTGTAATTTGCTACCCAAAAACTTTTTGTAAAGCCATCCAACTCCTTGCTGAATACTTGTTTTGGAAAAAAAAAAAAAAAAAAAAGTCATTTGCAACTTGATTTCTGTTTTCTTGTCTCATAGGCCTCAGCCATACCGGGCCCTGAAAGAATCTGATAGTGCCGATGGGGAAGAGGCTGTCAGTCCAGAAAAGGCAAAAGAGCCTCTTCCTCCAAGTCCTCTCCTCTCAAGCAACACCACAGAAATCAACCTCCTTGAAGACATTTTCCCTAACTTAGAAGTAGAAACACAGCCTCAGCCTCTCAGCCAGGCTAAGAGCCTGGAAGACCTGCGGACTCCCAAAGAAGAAGGACATCAGCGATGCACGTTTGACTACCAGGTTTGGACAGGTTTACATATACCCTGGGGGAATTTGCACAGAACTAGGGCTGTCTTCGATTATTCTTTGAGAAATATTTTCATAATATTGGGTAGGTGCATCCAATTTCCAGCCCTCTGTCCATGTGTTTTGAAGTTCATTTCAGAATTAAGAAATTATTGAAATGGGCCTCAGTTATAAAACAGTAATTTTTTTCTCGTAGAACTACAGCCTTTATTTCTAAAGCAGAAAATACTTGCGTATTCCTCAGAATCTGTTTTTTCCTATGGCTATCACATGCTCTTATCTTTGAAGCTGACGCTCAACAGTGAGAAGAAATAGAAGGGAATTTTCAGGTCTCCTTGAAATTGCATGTTTTTAATGACCTTCTCTTAATGTGGACATTTTGGTGTTGGTATCAGTTGAACGAACTAGATGGCTGAAGAGGAACGTTCTTTATGAAGATCATCACTGAATATATGCATCTGAGAAAGTGACAAACTAAAGCAGACTAAGAGATATTCATGTGACATGAAAGAGAAGGATGTCATTTCTACCTTAAAATAATTTTAATTTTGTGTTTCATCGCTTCGCGTATTTCATTTGACTGCTTTTTCTGTACAACAACTAAAGCTTCTCCAATTCGGTACCTTAGATACAGCTTCATACTCCTTACGTGGCTCTCAAGAGATGCCACAAGATATCACAGCTGAACAACTCATTAGAGGCAAAGCTGGAATTAAAACTGCAGAGTCCTGCTTCTGCTTTCCTGTTTGTCCCTCTGGGCTGCATGCAATTGTTCCTCTCCTTCTAGTGTTCACACTCTGCAGACAGATCCTCCTCTGCTCATAGCCTGTCATCACTTTATGATCTGTGTTGTGAGAAGATCTGTGAAAACTAACGTTGTTTTCTTGCAGAGAATGGAACTTGGTGTTGCTGAGAGGAACAGGATTGTACCACCCATGAAGCTGTCTCACCCTTACAACAAGCTGTGGAGTATGGGTCACGATGATATGGCTATTCCTAGCAAGTATTCCCAAAGCTCACCAGAACGACCCCTGACTGCACTTGGTAACATGCCGCCAATCACAAGGAGACCCCGGAGCAGAGACAGCATTCTGGCTCCTGTGGAAAAGGATGAATCAAATCCTGCCACTCAAGGGAACATCACCATTCCTAGGCCGCAGGGAAGAAAGACTCCTGAACTGGGGATAGTGCCACCACCGCCAGCACCCAGGGCTTCCAAGCATCAGATTCCAGCTGGGCCAACAGAAACTCTTACCGCCCATGCTACAGGACGTAGCCATTTGGTTTCAGATCTTATCCCAGAGCCCTTTGGAGCTGGTAGGGTGTCCTTAGACCCTGAAGTCCAGCAGTCTGTAAATTATTCCTCTCATTCATCTCAGCTTTTGTCCAGTGCTGCCAGCACCGCAGAGATGCTCCAGCCCGTCAAGGTGAAGACAGACAATACTGGTAATGAAAGTGACTATCTTCTTAACCTGCTGGATCCATTAAAAACAGCCAGCTGGCAAAGCAGTGGCCCACAGCAAGGCTCCTGCAGCCTGCAGAGCTCAGCCACTCCACCTTCTGGAGCGGGCTTTGCCTCAGTGGCAAGTGACTTTGTGCCTCCTCCAGCTGCACCATTTGTCCAGTCACTCAGTTACCCTTCCCCAGCACTGCCACCTTTTTTACAGGCATCTCCTAATCCATTTACACAAACAGTGCCGGGAGCCCTTTCAGTGTCTCTTGTCAGACCCCCGAGGGGCTCTTTCACCCCCACCTTAGGTCATGCTTATAGCTCTAGCTTCATAACACCTAATGCTGGTTTCTACCCACCACAAAGACCTCAGCCAAACATTTCAACGTTGTCCATGCCAAACTTGTTTAGCCAGGCTCCAGCTATGGCACCAGCTAGCTCCTTACTGCTGCAGAGCCACAGTGCTTCTCCAGCAAGCTCTCTACAGCCAGCGTGTTTAAGTGGTCCTTCTAAATCCAGAACATTACAGGTGGGCAAGTCTAGTTCCAAGGCAGATACCAAGCAAGTACTAGCTCTTCTGTCTAATGAACCTCCTTTGATCCCTTCCAGGCCAGCTAAGGGCTTAGAGTCAATGTTACAATCCTCAAAATCTGAGGAGACAAAAGATCCTTTTGAAGATTTGTTAAAAAAGACAAAGCAAGATGTGTCATCCACACCAGGTAAGGTTGAACAGCTCAGAAAGCAATGGGAAACCTTTGAGTAGTGTTCCTGATGGCCTTTTGATGTCCCTTTGGAATTGACATAGATTTTGTTTTTTTGAGCCAGCATAATACCAAGCATTTCTTTTGTGGAAGTCTGAGCCAGGATGGCTGCAGGACCATCACCATGCTGCAATTCCCACGACTGCTTTTTGCCCAGAGTTTGTTTTGCTGGGGAGTTCCCACGTTGTCCTCATCCCTGCAGCTGTTTTCTCACTTTCTGCCACTGAAAACCCCCGTGACTGTTGCACTGACCAAAGCATGAAGGTAGTTGGGTTTTGGTTGATTTGGTTTGGTTTTCCACATGAAGCTTTTCAGACACTACTACTGATGCAGACGTTACTTCTGCCCTTGTATTTTCAGTCCTTAGCACAGCCGGGAGCATGCCACAGCACATTGTACTTGTGTTTTCCTGCTGCCCGTGTGAATGGTGTTCAGTTCAGTTTTTCCTGTGTTGCTTATATAGCTGTATCTTCCTTTCACGTAAAGTGCAGCAAACAAACCAGCGTTGTGGACTGCACTGAGTTAATCCATTAGGCTTAGTCTGACCGAGTTTGTCCTCTCTTAGAAGACAGACGTTCATCTCGGTCATACTACCGGGTGAGCTTTTGTTGCAATTTTTTTATTTCCCTCCTGCAGTAAACTTGACACTGAGAGGTAACAGGGACCGCTCTGGTGCAGAATTGTCAGAATTCCTTGTTGCAACAAAACCATAGCACAGAGCAGTTGCTCAGGGTTTGGTCCTGCATCTCTGTTGGGAAATCGGAAACACCAGCAATTGATTTTCTTTTGTTGTTGTTTATAGTTTGTTTTTTTTGTTGTTGTTGTTGTTGTTAAATACATCAGAAAATAGAGTCCATGAAGAGTATCCTAGTTCTTATGTACGTGTATGTTAATATTATATAAATATTATATATGGCAGTATATGAATGGGATATAACAATATCTTACTTGATTATTAAAAAAAAAAAGAGCGAGAGAAAAAAAATAGGGGTATAAAAGTCCCTGGCTCATGATTTCATGTTAAAAGCATTCTGACAAGATGCCCAAGTGCAGCGAGATGAAAGCCGCAGTGCTTGTCTGCACAGACAGAAATAAGACCCCCAGTAGAGCTAAGTGATGTAATGCTGAAAGGCCAGTGCATGGCAGCTGCCTGTCACTGCGGGACTTCAGAAGTGCTAACTGCTACCTTTAAGCAATGGGATTTCGTTCTGGTCTGCAAGGCTCTCCACTCCTTTAGCCTGTCTTAAAATCCACGATCTTGATCCTGCTTTTGATGAGAACAGTTTGCTGGGCTAACGAGACATTAACTGGACCATGACATGGACTGCGAGGTCGCAAAGTACAAAAATGCAATGAGAAGGTTAAAGGGTACGTTCATTCTTTTTTTCTAAGACACTTTTCTGTGGCAATAGTATTCTCAAGAAATTTCATATTAGTCCTAGCAACTCCTTTAAAACTTGCTGTCTTTGCAGTTATCATTTTTGTTTTACTTAAGTGGTGCTTTTTTGTTTTGTTTTGTATTTGGGCACAGTCCAATTTAAAACATGTTACTCCGGAAGACATAATCACATCGCCATTAAGCCTTTGGTAAAGGAAATCATTTTGGACACACGGGGAAATTCTTGTAAAGCTTTATCTGAATTATTTCCAATGTATCTATTTTACTCATATACTCTTGGAGGTTTTCTTACTCTAGTGTATGAAAATGGCTGTCTGTGCGTTTGAGTCTGTGCAATACAAAAGAAAAATACTCTTATTATCAGAAATGCCAACAGTTTGGGAAAGACCATAGTACTGCGTTAATATTACTCTATTTCTGTAAAGCACTGTTACTCTTACAAGCCATTCAGTTGGATTTGTATTTTCTTTTTGTGTTGGAAGACAGATGGTTTTAGTATTGCATAGTAAAATATTTAAAGTCTAAGACAATAGCGCCATTTTATTTTACACAGTTTAGAAGATGAACATTGTAGATAAATGCAGTCTAATTTTCAGCTTTCCTTTACTATGAGCTAGATGATAAAACTTTTCCAATTATAACGGATATGTACAAACACCAGATCGTTCTGCATATGACGTGTAATTTGAATTTCACATACTTTTCTTTTTGGTCACACACCGATTATATACCGAGTAGGCGTAATAGACATGCCTAACCAAATAGGCAAACGCTCAGGTAATTCTGTATCACTGCAAATCATTTTCAGTCACTGATTAGTTTGCTCTTCCCATATTGTATAGTATAATTCCCAAATTAAATATTTTTTGAAATTGCTCTTTTTAGTCAAACGAGCACTCGTGGATTTATTTTAAGTCAGTACTTTTAAGTGCTTCATAACGAACATTTAATATAACTGGCATTAATCAATCACCCTTCGTTTTATTTTAAAGGTGGGAAGGGTGAACACTCCTCTAAGATCCAGAGGTATTAGGTAGCACTGTGCTGGAGTTTTCCTTCCTCACCTCCTGAATAGTTGTCTTACTTAAACTCAGGAATTCCTGAAATAATTAATCCCTAACAGTGCCAAACATAAAGTGTGCCTGGGAGAGCAAGCTCAGATGTAAAACTTTTTTTTCTGCTGTAGAAGTATTTTTGATATTTGTACTCATCTAGTGTAAGAAGTGTTACTTTTACTTCTTGTCTCTTATTTTTCATCGATGACTTTTAGGTCCAGCTTTATACATCTTCCTGTCCTGTCCATACTGTTTGCTTGTTTGGTACCACTTATTTACAGATGTTTTCCTCTCTTAGAAATAGCATTTGTTTAAAACTTAAAAAAAAAAAAAAAAAAAAGGGGGGGGGGGGGGGAGCAGGGAGGGGGGGTATGTTTCTGACCGAGAGTTTAAGAACTGATGTAAACCCGTATTTTTTTTTCACTTCATTGGGTTGGAAACGTGTTAGACATTGGAACTGGAAGCTGTCAATCAGACCTACATTTTATCTATTATAGTGAAGACTACATGTTATAGCTTCTATTACTTCGCATTAATCTATGAAGGAAAACACTTTCCGTGCTGCACTTCAACAGGCTGCTCCCTGAGCTCCGGCCGGCCGTGTAACGCTCTCCTGCCAGGAAAGGGCTCGCAGGGTGCCCTGCAGCGGGCGCAGCGCTGCCTCCCGCCACTGGCACTGCCACCGGACTCTTACAAGGTAAGGAGGCCCCAGCCCCAGCTGCTGCCTCTTGCTGTACAGCTGGGGATTGCAGAAGAGATCTTCAGACCCCTGGAGGGGAGATATCCGTGTAGGCTTTTGATGTAGGAAAGGGCCTTCTGTAAGCTTAAACGAGACTTTCCTTTGGTATTCGGTCCTGGTTCTCTCCAGCCACGCTGGATGAGGTGGGGTGGTACAGACAGGAGTGTTGATCCCCTCTGGCTTTCTCCCTTCTGGAGATAGCTGTCCTCCTTTTCTCCGGAATAGGATTGTTGCTGCTGCAGATATCTGTGCTGACTCAGGCCAGAGCTCTACGACTCACATATTTTACAGTTCTAACTGCAGTCTGATTGTGTCGCTTTGCTCATAAATCCAAGGGTTAATAGTATCACTGCTAGCTTTCCTTAGCAAGTAAGTACATGTAGTATGTGTGTAATAACACGGAGTCAGTCGCACGTGCTTCAGTACAGGTAAGGACAGACAGCAATCACAGGTCATAGTAACTAAGTCTATTTTTATATTTTTATCCAATTTTTATTGTAAATTTCTTTTGAGGGACTTTTTTTTTTTTTTTTTTTTTTTTTTTACAAATTATAAAATTTACAATTACAAAAGATCAGGACCGTGACCATTAACTACAGCAAATCCAGTTTTGTGAAAAAATATATTTAAAAATTAAATATCAAAAGAAAGTTAGGTTCATTATTGAAAAAAACTTACTTTCATAAATTATTTTTACAGAAATGCTCAAGACACTGATAAAAATATTTTAACACTTGTACTAGTACTGGCTTTGGGTGCTTGAAGTACAAATGTCTGCTCTCCTAATCCCGTAAAGCGACTGAGCAGCAGTCTTCCTGCTGACTGCCCAGGAACAGCAGGGGATGCAGCCAGATTCACTGCTCGCAGTTTGCTGGGTTTTTAGGTGTCTTTACTATTGTGGGTTCTGTAGTTACCTGTTGCCTTTCAGGATAGTTCAGTAGCTTAGTAACAGAGCTTTTCCAACACAATTCTGTTCTTCTCAAAATAACACAGGCTAGAGTAATATCGCTTGATAATATTTAGATCCCGTTGCTGCCTTCATTTTTCTACATTTTTAAATCTAAGAAAAAATGGAGCAGAGCTAAAAAGTCAAAGTACGCACCTCTCCTGGCAACGACCTGGAGTTTAATCAGGCCTGAGATCTGGGAAACCCAAAGCATAATCTAAGCTTGCTTTACTAGCTTTACTGTATGCCATTACGGGATAAAGAAAAACACACCTACCTTTGCATTTAAGTAAAGGCTTAGATGCAGTTGTGCTCTGGCTCACTGATGCTGGTGATGCTGGTCCTTTCTCACCAGGAGATAACCCCAAACACCACCCTTAAGACAGGGGCAGTCTCAGACCAAGGGTGAATTTTTGTTTCCCCAGAAACGAACAGTAACCAGCTCTGCATGTAGGGCCCTCCCCTTCAGACCTGCTCTGCCAGAAAAGCCCTGCCTGCTTCATTGCTTTAGTCCATTTTTTTAATACTCCCCATTGTCTTAAGGTGTGCAGTTTAACTTGTTCCCCTGTAGCGTGGTTAGTGGGCAGTATAGCTGTCTCTATTCTAAATGTTAGACCTTCCTAAATAGTATCTGGAAAATACACAGAGCAAATCATCCATGTTAAAAGTAACAGCAGTGTTACTGCTAATAAATAAATAAAAGCGGTAGCAAGCTCCCTGACCTGAAATACCGACGTGAGCTAACTTATCAGTACTATGTCCAATTCCTTCCCACACCACAGCCAGGGTGGGATCACCACTTGCTCTTTTAACTTCTCCTAAATGTTAGAGAAGAGTGACTTTAAAGACAAATCATTAATTGCCTCACCTTCTAATGATTTCTCATGTTCTGTTTTTCCAAATATTTCATTCTTCACCTTACATCCACAGTTGCACACATGCAGAAGACCTGTTCTTAATTGGACAGCCCTGATCAGTAGTTTCATCTCTTCCCTTTGCTGAGAATTACAAAAAAAAGTTTACAACTACAGTTTAAAAAAAATAATCCAAGAGCAAAAAGCATAAAACAGTATAGCATTGTCTTCCAGTGGCAATTAGCTACAGTGTGCATATTCACGCCCTGCTTATTAATAGTATTTTGGAGATTAAAAAGCAGACACTGTTTTCTAAATATTTCTCACAGCTATTTGTAGTAATTATTCTGAAATGCTACTGCTTTTAAGCCTTTTTTGGCCTGCTCTGCTGCAGTTCTTTCTGCAGGCTTTGACACATTATGTTAAAGACAAACTTGCACATTCATCAGCTACAACAGTAACAAAGGAGCAGTAAAGCCACAAAAATAAATATCCCTTTTGGAGCAAAGTGGAAAATGAATGCTGTGTCTCACTACAACAACAAACCAGTTTCATGTTACAGTTCAGTATATTAATTAACTAAATTCCACTCTTCTGTATCGACAAGCCCAAACCTGGCTGTCCAGAATGCTACAAGTCTTAAAAACATCCTTCACCCCCTTCTCATGCAAGTATTGCTTGACATTCAAACGTTAAAGCTCTTACTAAGAACTGTTGTGTGGTCATGCCTTTTAATGTCAGCGCCTGAGTCACTGCAGTCTGCTCTGTGTGGATGGCAGATACTAGACCTAGGAACAGATTGAGGGGGGAAAAAAAACCACCCAGCCAAAACCACCCAGCCTGCTAACATCAACATTGTAGTCTGATCAAAGCAAGCGATCAGTTTTTCTACATGTAAGCATCCTACTTTCAAGAACATTAATACTGTAACTGGTCAGGCAGGCTTAGAAAGGCACTTAATATATTCCTATGGTTTAGTCTAGTCTTAGGAAAAAAAGCCTTAGTAGAAGTGCACTACAGCATAGCGGTCGGTACATCGCTGCGGGCCTCTTGTGGAAGGACAGCAGCAGCTCTAGGAGGTACCTTCCATCCTTGGTATTGCAGAGGTGGCAGAGGCACGCTGTTTTTGAAAAAAGTGTAATTTCTTAATAGAGTGAGTTGTTCCCCACCCTTAGACTGCCTCACTTAGCTGCATGGTGCTGTGACCCTGACTGCCAGCAGTGAGTTACTGCAGAAATGACGGCTGGATGCAGTCGGTAAGGCTGGCAGCACACAGCTGCCTCTACCAGCTCACCAGGGAGCCGTGGCGCTGTGTTCTGTTAGCATGCTACACCTTACCTCTGCTGTGCCATAGCCACTGCTTGCTTCCTTGCTTTCACCACTGCCTCCAGGGCTTTTTTTTTTTTTTTCTCTTTTCTTCCCAGACTTTACTGCTCTTGCTTGCAGACCAATTTTAAACAAAGCTTTTATGGGATGAACTGGAATAACGTAAAATTACCAAGCTCCTTTAAGCAGTTGAATCTTAGTGCCAAGTGAACAGCAAGCACTTGCCTGTGTCCTGGAACTAGCTTAAAGCAGTACAGTACTGTCCTACCTACAAAAAAAAAAAAAAAGTTGGCCTAAGACCGAAATGCTGCAAAAGTTCCATGACTGTGAAAGGACGACACAGCGCCTGTGACCCCACTTGTTATATCAGCCTCTCAGTTGGTGGCAGCTTGATTACGTTCCACATTTCCACTCGAGCCCCATCTTTTTCCTGCCGGCTTGGACTGTATCTTCCCTGAGTTGCTCTCCTCCTCTTCATGGCAATCACCGTGGCTGCACCGACTGCAAGGAGAAGGGCAGCCCCTGCAGCCCCGACTGCTCCCACAACGGAGGAGTTACTAAGGTGCGCCCACACTGGCTGCTGCGGTAGAACAGGGTGTTACTGGGAGCTTCCACGTGGACAGCACGGCATTTCACATCCCTCCTCCCCATCCCCACTGCCCCACTAAACTGCATTGGTACTGTCAGAGTGATGACAGCAGTGCTCACCCCGAGTTCCCTCACCCACTTTCCCTCGTTAGGCGCCGTAGTCCCTGCTGTATCACGAGTCCAGGCAATGCAGAAGCTTTCCTGCTCACCACCACCACCACCCCCCCCAACCCCCCCCCGAAAGGCACAAGACTGCAGCTAGCTCCAGCACTGGTCCGCAAACCCACGTCGTTGTGACTGCACCTTTCTTGTACGGTACCCATGGGAATGTCTAACAGGTTACTTCATAAAACATTGATTTGTACAATGATTTCAGTAATTAAGGACAATTCCCTGAAACAGTGTCCATTGCAGGGCAGGAGGTCACAGCTGCTGTTGCTGTTGAAGATCACTTTGTGAAAAACCTCACATGCCTTTGAGTGTGTTCAGCCGTTAACAAAAACCAGAGCGGAGTATATAAAGCAACTGTAAATAGCCTCAATCCAGCTCTCCTTAAAACTGCACAGAGACCTTTGTAAGTTAGTGCCCAATTTAACCCTGCCTTTTAAAATGCGCCATTGCTGCATGAAAAGTGGGATGGGGCCAGAGGAACTTCACAGCCGGTGCGCTTCAACAGCTCCTACTGGGGTAAAAGTACGGGGGCAGCCCATGGGGCAGGACAGAAGGGAGTAAAGAGGCTCACTATGAGCCACTGGTGTGCAACTGACTCAATTAAATGAAACCAGCTGGAACAGCTAGTGCATACACAGTCTGCCTTGTACTTCTAAATCCAGGTCTTCGTTACCATGCCTTAAGGAAACTGAGACAAGAGTGGATCTGCTGCTTCAAGTGCTGGAAAAAGATCAAGGTCAAAGCTGACCTCGCAGGTACATCTTGTCAGGGTAGGGCCTATATTAACCGCTCTTCAGGTGGCACCTTTAGGACACTGTCCATCTCCAGCCGAGCTCCTGCCACTTCTTGCTGACTTGGGCTGTAGGTTCCCTCTGACTGGCGCCTCTTCCTTGCAGTGAGAATCATGAATATGAGACCAATACTGAGGAGCAGGAAAGAGCCACAGGCTACAGGGACAGCTACTTCAATTAGTGGGGAGGGGAAGAAAGCACCTGGCGTCCCTTTCTGTAAAAGAAATTAATGGAGAGACAATGAAACTCCAGTGGTTACAATAACTTAAGTCGAAGAGCCCAACAGAGTCGAAGTTGAGGAAGTGAAGAAAAAAAAAAAAAGAGGAAAATAAGCAGATGTGTACCTGAAGGGAAAAGGACAAGCACAGGGTTTGGGGGCACCTGCACAGAGAAGGCTCATGTTTAATCTCTCAGCAAAACATCTTTCTTTTTTTAAATGGACCACTTTTTATACAAAGAACAGCTAGTAACAGCTTCTGACATTTTCTTCTAATTCAAAACGAGTGACATTCATCAATGATATTCTTCAGAAAGAAGTTGAAAACAACATGCAGCAGGAAGGGGAGGATGTTAAAAGTCAGTACGTGGATGAGAGATGAAGAAGACAAAAGGCCCAAATACAGAGCAGAGAAATGAACATTCTTCAGCTGCTGCCAGAATTAAGGATAGTATGGAGCACAACAATAAAGAATGAAAAAAAAGTGGAATTT
Organism: Nettapus auritus; assembly: GCA_011076525.1. Taxonomy (NCBI): domain Eukaryota; kingdom Metazoa; phylum Chordata; class Aves; order Anseriformes; family Anatidae; genus Nettapus; species Nettapus auritus. Next base: position 9,980,566 of record CM021781.1, on the reverse strand, counting down.
TTATCATTAAAGAAACCTTTAAAATAAGCCTAAAAATGGGAAATATTTCTTAAAAATAGCATCTGCCATCTTACAGATAAAACCAAAGAAGTCAAGCTCAATTATTTACAGCGTTTGGATGCCGTACAGTCCCTGCCCACGTCACACAGCAGTACACAGAAGGAAGATCCCCAGACTACCTGGAAGTCCTTCTGCCATTTCCAGTGACTGAAGCTGAAGTCGGTTCTCTGAGACTGCCAAAACTCAAGCCACGTGCTACTGGTTAGTTCTCGTTTTGCACAAGCATGCAGATTAGTCACACAGTACCAATGCTACAGGAGGTTTTAGAAGTCTGCTCCTACTGCCTGGTGCATGCTCCTTGCTTGCTACTGTTGGTGGGAGGGCGGAAGAGCGAGAACACAGCTGACCCCTCTGCTTCTGCAGCCACCGTTAACAGCAAACGCCTGTCAGCCGCAGCGTGTCCTTCTCCCTGCCCCCCCACCACAGGCACTGTCCCATTAAGGGGGAAAGGAAAGACCGTTCTGCAAGAAGTAATGCGGATGATGAGAATGAACAGAAGGAATCTACCAGAAGTGTATTTGGACAGAAGAAGCAGAGGTACCTGAAGGAATCTATGCATGTAAACTGGAAGTGTCAGGAGCGACCTCAGGGCACATGCACTACACGAGCCTTAGTAACAGCAACAGCAGCAGACCCTGCCTCGGTGCGCAGCCTGTTCCATGCAGTATGGGTTAGTGCATTCCCAGGTTACCAGACAAGCCACCTGTCCATGCAACATCTTTACAGAGAAAAAGTAAGCACGTGATTTAACAGCTTCCATGCAGACAACAACGCTTCGCTTACGGAGAAAAAGTAAAGCATCACAAAGGCTGCCCATCTGGTGAGAAGCAGACTCAGCAGAAAGAAGCATGCTGCATTTTCACTTAGACTTGAATCACACTTAGCCTGATTTCACCTGACTTCCCATCTCAAACACATCTGTTTCTACCCAGATGATCTTTGGAGAGAGAGATGCTCTCAGGCAAGATAAAATGCTAGCTGAAACTCCATTCCCTAGGAAACTGGGAGGCTGTACAAGGTGGTGAATGCAAAGTATTCCATTCATATTAAAAAGTATTTTAAAAGTATTCAGTATAAAAAAGTATTTTTAACCCTTTAACAACTGAATATCTCACTGTTGAGACACTGTCCCTTTATTTGGTACATTAAACACCTCTGTCACCCCTGGTAATCCAGTAACTCAGCTGGCTCAGCCATTTCTGGTGTTCCTGCGATTTGTGCATTTTATATTACCCGACAACCTCCTATTTCATAGAAACTGGAGAAGTTTTCATTCACTATTAACTGGTCCTCCCCACCCCTTCGTATTTTTTTGTCTATTCTTACCTCCTTATTTACACTGTGAAAGTGAAAACAGCCTTAACAATCCACGAGAATCAAATCTGCTGCCAGTCATTCCTGGCTTTGAATCAAATTTGTCTTCTTTGTTCTTATTTTTAAAATGATGTAACAAAAATCTCTAGTTTTCTTTTTGTACCACCGCTATGAGCATAAGGCAGATAAGTAATATCTCCTTTTTGTAGGTCCAACTGCAATAGTTTGATTATTGTCCAAGGTAAAAATCTAAGGGAAGTCCAAGAGACAGCCCTGGAAACCATCTGGCAGAACATGCAGATTCTGAGACGTATTTGCTGCAATTACTTGTATGCTGAAGACTAACATACAACAGCATTGCCAAAAAATTATTTCACACTTCATGGTTTTCTGGTGCCAACTGTGCTTACCAGTGCGCTTTAGCCAAGACACATACAATATACAGGCAGTACCACTGATGTCCTGCTACCCAAGGATTCTGCTGAGCCTACTTCTGCTGCTTCTCACAACTCAAAGTTTGGAAGAACAGACAGGAGCTTCCAAAAGCAAAGACAAGGAAGTACTTACGTTGATGTCGCAGCGCTCTCCAGTGTAGCTGGCACTGCACAAACACTCGTATTTGTTCTCAGAGTCTTGACATGTACCTCCGTTCTGGCAAGGATTTGGATCACACTCATTTATATTAATTTGACAACTGGAAAAGAAAAGTGTATTAGAATTAAAAGAAATTTCTCATATATGTTTTTGTGCCATAGAACACAAGATCATACAGCCTACAAAAGCCTCATTTATTTGAAAAGCTCCTGTTGCATCTTTTTCATGTGCTTTCTGTAGGGTCCAGCAACATCAAAGTTTTACCCTTTTATACCAATCCTCCTTTTGTCATTTCTGAATGATTGAACCCTGTAAGGTTCTCTAACAAATCCTCATGTGGCAAAAGAAATACCTGGAATACTCTCTCATAAAAATTGGAACTTGGTCATGTGAGCAGTGTCATACCAAGCCCATGTCTGCTAAAAATAACACCTGGCTTACAGTTTTGGAGCAGTTGTTTGAATGGCAAAAGGATATATAAGAGGATGAAACATTTGAACCTGTTCAGCTGTTCCATGGCTGTAAGAATCAGAGCACAAGCTCCTTTGCAGAAAAACAGCACTTACTTCCTTCCAGTGAAACCTGGCTTGCAACTGCAGTTGGCTCCCCAGGTCTCAGTGATGCACCTGCCACCATTCAGACAAGTGAAGTTCTTGCCACACTGCTCAGGTGGGAACGGCCATCTGGGAAAAACAAAAGGCAGCTTTTAAAGCAGTCACTTTGGGGGAAGGTAAAAATACACTCAGACACAGTGGAGGCTGTGCTGATGAGGGTCATACGTATAGTTGACACGAGTTGAGAAGGAAGAAGTGTCAGAAATAATCCATAATATCAGCATATGATTTTCAACATGCCCAGAAACAAGTATGGGGCTATAATACTTGCACTTTAAACAGCTCTGAAATGTAACGTGAGGGTGACCCATGTAAGAAAGAAGGCTCCTCATCCTGAGGCCAAGAACCTCTCTGTGAGGATTTGGACCTGGGCAGCACCTTCAAATTAACAGCAGAATTCAGGGGCTTTATCTACCAGGTACACACAGTGAATTTTTTTCCCAGAGTGTCCCAAAGCAAAAGTCCAATTTATCTGGGGGTTTGTCTGTCCCCAGTCAAACCAAGCAAGGCACCTACTCGCAGCGAGGTCCTGAAAACTGTGGCAGGCACTTGCAGGAGTAGCCATAAACCCCATCAATGCAGGTGGCTCCATTTTGGCACTGGTGCCGCACACAGTCATCCACGTTGATGTCACACTTCTTCCCAATGTATCCCCGGAAGCAATCACACTGAAAATCTGCTACTGCATCAACACAATTGCCATGAACACAAGGGTTTGGCTGGCAGTCATCAATGTTAGACTCGCAGAGCAGCCCGCCCCAGCCAGCACTGCAGGCGCAGCTGAAGGAGTTGAACAAGTCCTGGCAGGTGCCGGCGTTGAGGCAGGGGCTGGAAGCACAAACATCAGCCCCCGTGCAGCCCAGCCGGACGGTCCTTCTGCTGGACTGCTGGAATTGTTCTGGTTGAGGGTACGAGAGGTGGGCAGTGAACGGCAGGTAGATCCCCCCTATCTTCACCTGTCCGAGGCAGCCGGTGAAGTTTTCACCTAGAACAATCAGTGCGTTGTTCTTTAAGAAGTCCAAGTTCCCAGCGTTTCCCTGCAGAGTCACGTTAACAGCCCCATCCAAATGAACCACCCATCTGGACGAAAGTGCAGATGGCTCTTCCATAGCCACAGAGACTGTGTGCCAGGCACCATCCGTGACAGACTTCTTACTCAGGAAGCTGACACCTTCAATACTGTTCCCACTCCTGATGTCAACAAGCAGGGAGGAGTTCTTAATGGCTATCTGGAGGGAATCCACTTCTTCCACAGCCCGAAGCAGAACAGCATCTTCGTCCCTGGTTCTGAAATCCACGTGGAGGCTGCTCAGCGTTCTGGTCACTGATGTGTTGGTGGTAAATTCAATGGCACCATCACTATTAAATGTTGCATTAGCCAGACCTATAAATAAAGGGGTAGAGCATCAGCGATTTAAAAGACAGTAGATGCAATATTTGAGACAGACCAATGGCAAACTCTTGGTGGGTTCCCTCCCTTAAGAATCACGTAAGCTTAGTGTGAGTAGGATTACAGGCCTAGCGGCTGGCGTCGTTAAAGCTCTCTCTTCCTGTTTACACTTACACTTCTAATAATAATATCCAGCTCTGATTTTTACTCACTAGTGTCAAAGCAGTGCACAAAAATACAACTATCCCCCTTACACTAGTATAGAAAAACCAGAATGTAAGTCAGGAAAGTCATCAGAGGCTGCTGAGACACGGCAGAGCAGGGAACACACCAACACCGAGTTCAGGACGTTCTGTAGCCTCTAACAACATTCCCTCCCCAGCAGGGAATCGTTAGCTAACTAGCTCTCTTCATTATTCAGGGTTCTGTCTTAGGTGAAAACAGACACAAACTGAGACTCTTGAAAGGGAGGAACATTATGGAAAACAAGACGGCCCTTGCATTGGCAGGCGTAACAGTGAACTGGCTCCTCCCTGGCAAAGTCATACAGAAGAAAACACCTTTGAGTACAATCTTTGCTCTAGCACAAAGTGGTGGTAAATCCACAAAATGCATGCTGCCTGTGAGAGTGCCTGCTTGGGCACCATTCCCAGCCTGCTAATTGCAGCACGTGTTTGTATTTATTGCAATGGTATGAACTAGAAATACTGGCTGAAGGCACTTTGCTAACACGTACACAGACTTTACTAACACCTGTGCAGGAGAACAGGACTTACACACATATCCTGCTAGAACATCTATACACGTGGTAGCTTCAGGACACAGGTCACTTTCACACCAGACTCTCTCTTCACAAAATTTCCCAGTGAAATTTGCTGGACAGCTACAGTGGAAATCATTCCAAGTGACGACGCATCTGCCACCGTTCTGACATGGCTCGGACTGAAAAGCAAAACAGTGCAATGCAGGAGCAGTGCAATTCACGTGCAGATCTACGACAATTTGGTAGAAGGAAACGTGACAACAGAGATTACTCCAAGCAGTGTTTGAACCAGAAATAAGGGTAATTAAAATAGTGAATCGATGGTAGGAAAGGAAGCACAAGGGTCCCCATGCATGCAGTTCCTGAGACCATGCCTCTCCCCATACGCACTGCTGATCGACAAAACTCTCTAGGCAGAGCTCCATCCGTTTGGAAAAGGACGGCTGACAGGACATCTGCAAGGACCCTGTACTTCAGAGAGCATCTCACCCACAGCTCCTGGTCTGCACGCGCTGACCTTCGAGCTGTTGCAAAATCTACAGCTGGAGGTGCACCCGTGCCCAAACCCCGACTGCTGCGCACCCGTCCTCATGGCTCTACGAAAGGGGTTTCGCTTGTATCACACCAGGCAGTACAGCCTTACTACTGATGGTTTGTATCTAGTTATCTGAGAGAAGGAAACACCTCCTTGCTTGCTACTCCTCTTGTTGTCTTGGCCTCCGATACGAGTTATCTACCAGAATCTGCTATTCTTTAGATGAGGTTTTTGGTTCTTTTTGTCTGTGTCTGTTCAAATCAAAGCAAGCAGCTGCCCAAATCAGTAACACTACAGGACGTATGAGAGAGTTTTTCCCATGGTTTCACGCTAGAGAAGTCTGCAGCTCTCAGATTTGAAAAGTTATCCGATGAAAAGAGGGCAAAGAGAGACAGGAGTTACATCATGAGAGCAAGGTCTAAGAGTACAGATGTCCTGTTTTCCTTTCCTGCCTGAGCAAAAAAGGAAAAATAAAAAATAAAAATCAGACAGCATGGAAATAATGGTAATCATCTACTAAGAAGCCTAATGAAGTCAGGTAATTGCTGATTAAATACATAAAATTGAGAAAAGTCATCATAAGCTAAAGGCAATTCTAAATTATTAGAAACAAATAGAAAAAGCACCTGCAGGTTCGGCCTCATTTAGTCAAAATATTTGACATCTCATGACATCAAAACACACTACAGCACTATTATAATCCTTAACACCCCTACAGCAACACACTGTGCAAACAGTGCCTAATTATAGCCAACTAAAGTAACCAACAATTTCACTGAAGGAACGAAACAAAACCACGAGACACAAGAGGAAAGGTGTGAAACAGGTGAAAGCAGCTGTAAAGCTCCTGAGAGCCCCACAGTGTTCTGTCACTGGCAGGACACGCCTAATGCCAGAGGAGTGACAACACTTCATAGCACCACGAGCAGGGAGGACAAACATCAGGGAGCGGGGCTCCCCTGCATGTAAATATGGTGGCATAAAGGAGAGGCAGCTTCCTCTTAGGGCACCATGAGGACGGTTCTTGAGCTGTTGGTGCTGAAGCGATGAATTCCTGGGGGAATCACAGAATCATCTAGGTTGGAAGAGACCTCCAAGATCACCTCTGACCTAACACTAACAAGTCCTCCACTAAACCAGATCGCTAAGCTCTACATCTAAGCATCTTTTAAAGACCTCCAGGGTTGGTGGCTCAACCACTTCCCTGGGCAGCCTATAAAAGAGGAGGCTGTAAAGGGAACTAGAGAAAACTTGGTGCTTGAATTGTGCACAGAATATTGAGTGAAACAAGTGTGTCTGGGACCATGTACTATTTCCTTCAATACTTTTAAAAAAAAAAAACAACTCAATTTGCTGGTAAAAGCAGCAGTCAAACTATTTCATAACCACAGACCTATAATAAACTCCTGCACACATGTAGGGAGAAACAAGAGACTTCTTACCTTGCAGGTGTTATCAGAGATGCATCCATTTACCAGATTCACATTTTGTTCCTGTGGGAGGCTGTAGTTCTCAACCTGAAAAAACTCTACGTTGTGGTTGTTCAGCTGGATGTCTTGCAAACAGCCTTTAAAGTAGCCTCCCCACGCGTCAGCGCTGTCTGGGTTAGGATGCCCACCGATATACGCTTCATAGCCAGCTAAAAGAGGTGTTCCCACAAGGTGTCCCAGCTCCACGTACGTGTCAGATTGGTGGGCACCAACAACTCCTCCTTGGAAAGACAGAGCTACCAAATGTCTTCTCCCATCAAGTACATTGTCTGGAAATGTCACAGTGCCTGTAGATAACATCTCTATCTTCAGCTTGCCGTTCTTCAAGTACACAGTGAGGCAAGGGTCTGTCCCATTGCTGATCTGCAGCAGCAAACCATTAGGTTTCAAACTACGAATGAAAAAGGAGATGTTGAAGTCGGTACCAAGGCTATCAGAAAGGATGAAAGAGGCAAAGCTGGTAGAATTCTCCAGGCCAAATGTTGCTGCTGGGCGCTCTGGAAGAGAAAAGGAGAAACGTGCATCAGCTCCACGACAAGGGGAACGCAGCTGGCACAGGGCACTGTAACCTCTGTGAATGGGACAAGACCTTCCTTCCCAACGTTTTCAACACGTATCAGGGTGATTTTGCTTCCTCCCCACACAGGTCTAAAATTAGGATGTAGGTGAAAGTGTCCTTGCTTTCCCTGGAGAGGAAGAACTTAGAACACACAAGTAGCAGAAGAGGGAAAAGCAGATCTAGCAGAGACCTTACCACCTGGCAGATTTAGCAAAGGACTTCTAAGCTACAAAGTTGCTTTTGAAACTTGTGAATTGGTAACAGCAGAACAACTTTGTACTTGCTATGTTTAGGCTCAGGAATTAAACAAAAATGGGCAATATTAATATAAGCCTTGCAAGAACACAGCAGTGCAAATGGGTGTGGCGTTAACTGCAAATTGTCACAGAGCTTCCTTTAACACCATGTTATTTATAAAGCTAGACGTTCCTATTAACCCTAAAATCTCAAGCTTGGCTTTTTGTAGTTCAGCAGCTTCCCGGCCCTCCTACAATCACTTAGATCTGATACAAAGATGAGGTCAGAGCCTCTGGTTCAACAAGGAATGGTGTCTGCACCACAAACCTGACAGTCTTTCCTGCAAGAGCAAGCAACAGACAAGGGATCAATGAGAATTTTATTTACAGAGGCATTTGCTTTGTTCTTCTCTCTGGTCAAGTAGAAAATACTGCTTCTGGAGCTAACATCAGTGCTTATCCCCTATCTTTGAAGCCCCAGCTGACAGATGAGCTGGCAGATGTAAATCCCATGGCACTTACCGTAGGAGCACGCAGGGCCTCCGTAAGGCCTGGAGCAGTCGCACCTGAACGTTGCCCAAAGGTCCACGCACAGCCCTCCGTGCGAGCAGGGCCTGGAGAGGCACCACTCCGTCCGGTCACAGCCCGGCCTCACTGGGGACGACTCGTTCACCAAGAGATCCACCGGCAGCACAGCTTCAGCATCCAGCTGCACGTCTTGCAGGCAGCCCACAAAGCCCTGCTGGCTGTGTGTGTTGCTGGCCATTGCATCCCCAGCACCTCCGATATACACGCTGAGGAAGGCGTGCGGGATGGAAGCCGTGCCGTGCGGGATGGAAGCCGTGCCGTGCGGGATGGAAGAGCTTCGCAGGCAGACACCTGCTTCACAAGAGTCATGCCAGAGCTTTAGCTGCACATTGCTCTGCAAAACAACTTCAACTTTATGCCAATGGCCATCATCAACCCTCAGCCCCTCCAGGAGCAGCAGGTACCCAACATCCTCCCTCTTCAGTCCTGCACGCAGAACGCCATCAAAGAGCTCCAGGAACAAGTATTCAGCTTCATGGCCTCGGTAAAAAAGGATGGCGCTGGGCAAGGTGGTTCGGAACCGGAGGGACACACTGGCAAGCTGATCTCCTGCTATCTCCCTCCTGCTCTGATTGTTCACGGGCAGCTCAATGAGGAGATACCCTCTGGAAGCAAAGGAAAATGTTGTTGGTGTTGAGCATGTGGCATCAGAGAAACCAGGCTGGCACTGGCACAGGTGGCCGTGGCTCTCAGCTTGGTAGGTGGGGATGCACAAGGCCTCATTTTGGCAGTCATGCGTCTGGCACCCAGTGAGCTTGACAGAGCAGTTCTTCCCTCCCCATACAATGCCATCCTGGCTAGGGGCACAGTGGCAGGTATAGTCAGCAACGCCATCCTCACAGACAGCTCCATTCTTGCAGGGACCCTCCTCACACTCATTGATGTTAACAGCACACTCCACACCTGCGAAAGAGATTTAGAAACGGATCTCACTGCAGGGGATTGCGACTCCCTTCCCCTGAGCAAGCCGGCGAGGCACAGACCGCCCTCCCCAGCGCTGCCAGTCCCTAAGCCGTTCTCTCCAGGAAGCCCAGAGAAGCCCGAGGGCTGCCCGCGAGAAGCCCCTGCACTCACCAGAGCGGCCTACCACTAAGGTACAAGCAACAGAGGGAGAATTCTGTGCTGTCCTTCCAGGTGCTGCAAAGAGGGTGCTGTCTGCAGAGCTTCAGCCAGTCAGCCCGCGTCATCCAGCAGCCCCGCTGCCCCCTCCCAGAGGAGCTCAGGCAGCACGGCTGATCAGCATGCGCGGAGAGCAAGCAGAGGATATTAAAGGGACAAGACAGCACAGACAAGGATTTTATGCCTTTCGCACACAGATTTGGTACATTCAGACTCACGTTAAGTCTCTAGATCTGACTGGAGCATGTGCTGGGCACCACTGTTGCAGACAGCACCAAACTGGATCACCAGCCAAGGAGGTTATTGGAAAGCCTCAGTTAAGAAAATCCAAATTCTGTGCTTTGGAAAACAATCCCAGACAACCCTCCAGTTGTAAAACATTCACAAAACTCAGATCATTACCGAACACCGCACAAAACATGCTCCACAGGCACTTAGTCGTACTCGCACTGAAGCTGATTTCAGTTTTGTCCAGTCCTGCAGAAGTGAACTGGGTAAAAAGTACGGCAGTGCAGTTGGTGCGTCTCCTCGAGGCACATGGATCCCAACAGGGCTCAAGTAAATTACAAGCCATTACACTCAAATCTGGTTAATGAAAATCAGCTGTCATTTTCCTGGGCATCTCCAGACTGACAGAAGAGCCCTCCTGAACCAGTTCACTGTTTATCTGGCCCATAACATCGGTTTTCACTAATCTTCAGAGACAGTCACACAGATAAGCCAAGCACGGATTATCCTGATCTAATAGTATTACATACAGAATCTACCCAGCAAGCAGAATGAGGACGGCAGAAAGAAAAAGAAGGAATTCACGCACAAAGGAGGGGAATCAAAACACAAAAGACATTTGTAAAGAAAAGCCACTAGCCAGAATGAGCACGTCAAAGAGATTAGAGAGTTGCCTAAGGGAAAACGAGATGAGGGGAGATGGTGCATTACAAGTACTGGAGCTGGACTTGATGAAATGCCATAAAAGAAATTTTAGAAGATACGAAGCTTCTTGAACCTGCACGCTACTGTTGGGAACCGCCTCACAGCCCGGCAATGGCGGTCCTGCACGAACCCCTGCAACCCTGCCGCCTCACCGACTCCTTTCAGAGCGATGCTTGGCCGCTGTTGGCGCTGCTACCTGCGCAGACAGGTGAACGCTCAGCGCCAGCTTCCAGCTCCAAACGTTCCTTTGTATCAGCGTACGGCCGTAACACCCATCACGCTCTGTGAAGCATTGGAACAGAAACGGGAGGCTCTGGTAATTCTGCTCCTCCAGCTGTGCTAGAGCTGTTCTGTCAGCAACGTTACCTCAGGTTCCTCTAGGACACCTCTCTTCCTGAACTAGAAGAGAACTACCGTGCGTAGTGACTGTACAAAAGCACGCAGTTTGGCCAGTGGTCTGCCTCGAAGGGGAGCTCAGCTGATGGACAGATTCAGAGTTGTTAATACCACCTCAGCACAGCCTCTTTCCCCGGCAATTAGTGCTCAGCACACAGACCCTAGGGTGTGATCTCAGCTGGCGAGAACACCGTTGAGGAAACTGAGACAATCAAGGAAGAAGCAAGAGAAGAATCGAGAACCTGGCACAAAGTTATGGCTGCACTGAACGAAATGTGCTGGAGTAACTACAACACACGGGATGTCTCTAGGCCTGGAGAATCCCAGGGTGGGAGAAGAGGGGAAGAACTCAGCTGGAATTCAGAAAAGACAGCAGAGCAGTAGAACTACGTGGAGTGGATTTTCTGACTTATCGGTGGGTTGAAGGACTCTCCAAGCTGCAAGAAGCAGATTTGCGGTTGGACGTAAGGGGAGAGGCTGTCAAATGTACTGGAGTCAGGTTCAGCACAGCCCCAAGTGCCTGACGTGCCACCCATTTGAGATCAGAGCTGTTAATGTTTACCAGGGCAAAGAGAAGAAAAGAGCATTAGACTGAGTAACAAAAGCAGAGATGCCACGAATTTTTGCCTTTCTGCGAAGGAGGCCGGGTGGGCAGGCGCCAGCTGGCAGCAGGAGGGAGCCCCGTGTCCCCGTCCCCCTTCCCAGCCCGACCGCGTGTCCTCTGGCCGTGCTCTGCCCAGGGAGCAGCAGCAGGACACCTGCCTGCGCTGCTTCCCAGGCTCCCAGCTGACACCTGTGGGTGAGCGCTTCGCACCAGGTGGCAAATTAGTCCCGTGGGGAGTGCACAACCCCAGGCTGGTGGCTAATTAAACACCAAGCTTTCCCATGGGAGGCAGCTGGCTTGATTTCTCGATTGTTTGTTGGAAATGGGTGAAAAGAACGAGCTGGCACTTCAGGTCTCTACACGCTGCTGTCTAACCTCACGCGAGCAGGCAGAGGAAACGCTCAGCAGCGGAGCGAAGGGCAGCTTTTCCTGGAGAAACTAAAAACAAGCGTTGTCTTTATCGCTGCTGCTGTTTCTGCCAGCAAACAGCCAGCCCTCAGAGCAATAAGGCAGGAGAAGGAAAAGGCCTCTAAAACAACACAACATATTCTGGCTCTCCTAGAAGCCGGTGCAGTGTCAGCCTTGAGTTTGAAGCAGTTTTTAAAACAAACTGGTAACAGAGGAGACTGCACCAGAGTTCTACAAACCTGGCTAACAACAGATTTTTCCTGGAAGCCGCTGTGAGCCCTTGCTTAGCAGTTAGCCCAGTGCTGACTCGTTATACGCCTTGTGACGATCAAACCCTTCATCAGCCAGCTTTCTTGCCCTCTCTTCTCCTCCACAATCACCAATGATTTTTGTCAAATTTGTTTGAAGATCTCCAGTTTGTCAAATTCTTCAGTTACACCACAGGAAGACAGGAGATTTCCATTGCGTACTGCTTCCTGGATGCTAGTTTCATCTCAGCAGAGGGTCTGTGATTGTGGGTCTGGCTGCAGAGCACTGAGTGTGAATGAGGAGGGGGATTCCGGCAAAGTAAACTTCAGAAAAAAAACAAAACAAAACAAAAAAACCCAAGATTTTGAAAAAGGAAGTTTAAAACTAATTTGCTTCTCTGCGGAAAGCTTAGGCATCTTTTTCTAGGTGTATATGAAAAACAATTTACTCTTACCAAGGCTTCTAAGTACCGTTTAAATTTCTTAAATGTTTACTATTGCTCTTACTCCTGACAGTTCAAATAATGCTGCCGATGTGATTCATTGCACCATATGATTTTAAAATGTGTAACGAGTCTTACAAAGACTAAAAAATGCAAATCAGTGGGATTCGTTATCTGAAAAATGAGACAAGTGTTAGTTAAAAGGCTGCTACCTGGAGACAATTATTTTCAAACATTCCAGCTAATTTCGCAGCATTCAAGCTAACAGTCCCAGTAACCGCAGGGCTGGGTCAGAAACACACACCCACAAGGTGGTAAGCGTTAACAGTCCGCAACATTTTCAGATCGGAATCTATTCTCTGAATTCGGCAGTGTTACTGACGTGGTAGGAACGGTCTTGTTCCGTAGCTGCGTTCTGCAAATCGTGTGTTCAGCGCTCTCTGACTGAAGGTAAGGATTTCCTGGTTGCTATCACCGAGCATACTGTAAGAGTCATACACTTCAACAGATACGTAAATTAAAAGAAAGAAATCGCATAAACGGAAAGATTCTAATTTATCTGTCACAAGCCAAAAAACCTGAAGGATGAGGACTATTCATGGGCCCAGCTCTTGAAACACGCGAGTTGAGCAGGGCTTCCCGGCCACCGCTGGCGTGCCCTCTCCCCGTAAGACAACTGAATTCCTCCCAGCCTTTCCCTGGTGCATCCTAATTAGGGATTGTATTATGACCAAAAGAAAAATGGGGGGGAGGAAGGGAGAGGTGGGAGGAGAGAGAGAATTAGCAGCACCAAACAGACCCAGCCACAATTATATTTGCACAATTACTGCCATTTCCATGGCAACTCGCCGATTTGACCTCTCTCCCACCGTGCACCACTGCTCAAGGAGACAGTGGGGGAGGAGATGGAGAAGTGCACAGGGCAGCAGAGGGTTCGTCCCCTGAGTTAAAACAAAAACTACTTCTCAATAGAGGAGTTTAAAAATCATTAAAAGAAAAAGGGAAATCGCAAATCGATTCTCTGCAAAGCAAATGTAATGCTTCAGAGAACGAGCAGGAGACACCAGCATGGTTACACAGGACACCTGAGCACAAACCAAGGACCCGTGCCTCAGAACAACTCCCAGTTTGGCTGCTGCAGGCTCCCGGCTTTCCAAACAGGTCGGAATGGGAGCACAGATGCCTACGGAGCACGCTGCCTGCCCTGCGTTTATCTTGAGGCAACAAGGAAATTCCTGGCCTTAAAGTTTCCAAAACAAAACTTTAGGTCTCTTCAAAGTAACATTCTGCCTTCCTAGTGAATCCAGTCCTTCGCACGCCTCCAGCTACCGCTACGCGCACGACCAGCCCCCTGCCCTGGGCAGGCACGCAAGCATTCAGGACACGCTGCAATTACTGCACAGAGCTCGTTACCTGCTAGCAGAAAAATTCCCTTCAGGATCACGCCAATCAGCACAGATTTCATGGCTGGCTCCTTGTGGACATTTGTGACAGTGAAGGAAGAAAAGTGGGGGTGAAGGGGGGTGGGGGATGGCAAAAAGGCTGCACTGGAACGGCAGGACGTGTGCGAGCGCTCCCCGATGCCAGTCAGACAGAAAGGGATTGGAGATGAAGCCGGCCAATATAGCAGAGACCTGCGCCGCGGCGAGATCTAATCCAGCCCTGCTCTAAACCTCCCCAGCTGGCCTCTGTCAGTGCTGACACGAAGAATGCGGATGGCAGGGGGTGCGCGCCGCATTACGCTAATACCCTGCAGCGCCCGCAGCATTAGCGCCAGCAGCAGAGAGGCAGGAGACAATCTCCTGCCCTCGCCACCCCTCAGGTGAATCTGCCCAGTTCCGTCATCAAGGCCGAAGTACGGATTTTTCTTTTTCCAGGCTAAGACCAAAAGCTGCGTTTCCATCCCCGAACCACACGACACGGGCAGTTCGAAGGCAGCGCGCGGCCCCTGCCCCGCAGTACCAGGGGAGCGGCGCTCCGTGCAGTTTGCTCCCTCCACCTGCCCCTTTCCGTGCGTTTGTGCGCGCAAACATTTCCACTGGACGGCAGTCACACAGACAAGTCTCGAGGTTTAGCTACCACGATCTGTTTCTCTCAAATCAAACTGACTGGAAGGAAATTCCCTGCTCTGTGCTGAGTGCAGCAGCTCAACCACAGGACTACAGAATCAAAGCTCGCTATCTCCATTAGCAACCTTATCAAATCAGATGCTACAATTTCATTTTTTCCTCTGTGGATCCGGTTTTGGAAAAAAAGTGACTACTCTGATACTGTAAGATTCCTAGAAGAGGAACTGCACTTTCACCTTGTGAGGAACCTGGAGTAGGTTGTTATTTCTGCGAGGAAATGTTATCTGGGAGCTTCTCCCCAAATTTCAGGACTCTGTTAGTATCAATTTCAGGTCCAAGCAAACACAGACTCCCAGAAATCAGAGTATTAGCAGTATGACTTTGAGGTATTAAAAGGAAGCATTCCAAGAACTCTGGCTGTTTGTTTACTTTCTTCTGAGCGAGCTCAGTCCAAACATACCAGTCAATTTCATACATATTTTAAGTGGGAGGGATATGGCGAGTGTTTGTTTGGAGTTAAAACTTCCCAGATAGTCACATCTGGGTTGTATGTATGCGTCGTGCTGTCCCAGCCCCAATTTTAAATGCTATTTATAGCAGCTAGGATGACCCTTCTGCTCCTCTTCAAGAGAAAACAAGAGTGGTGCTTGTTCAACAGTGAAGCGTAACAGTGTGAGGACCGGAGAACGCTACATCTCTTTAGGAAGATCCATGTTTCGGTCTCTGCTCACCCAGGTACACATTTACATACACACAGCCTCCGTACACTGCTGATAGGAAACGCAGACACCGAACTCATCCATGTAGCACAAGGCAGCACAGATTCTGATCCCCTACTTGTCACTGCATCTTTCTAAATTCATTACATTAAATATTGCTAATTACAATCTGCCATTGCTTCTTTTCCCAGGATCAGGTTAAGGACATATACAGACTGGGTTCTGTTAGAGACATATCATGAAGATGGAAAATCCACTGTCGTGAAAATCCTGAAGAGTACAAAGATATGGAAGATAAAGCACTTAAATGAGATGTCTCCAAACCAGCTTATAATGTTCTTTGAAACTGAAAGATTCTGAAGAAATTAAAGGATCAGGTGATTCGTCTTCTAGATGTTTTAATTCCCCATTCTTACACACTGGCAGTTGTGCGAGTTACAAGATTAAGTCATGGAGTTTGAATTCAGAGAATTATTTTGTACCTAATCATTTGTAAAAATTCTTGAAGGTGATCAAGATAATGCTAAATATTTCAGAGCATTCATAACAGAAAAATGACAGAAAATGGGATGTGATAGAAATTTCCCATTTCTTTCCAAACAGATGCACCAGGCTTTCTTTTTGTTCCGCCCTAAACTATTGTCTACAATATACATGATGGACTGCAATTATTCCTACATGTAAATAACCAATTTTGTCTTTTTTCCTAGAAGACTGACTTTTCCTAGTGTGCTTTTTCTCTTGACCACAACGGACATAATTTCCAAGACTATGCGAGACTCTTTCTCCTTCTCACTTCATTTAATGCCCATGAAATCTTTTAATTCTCACGTCTTACATCCTCTCAGGGCACATCCTCTATAAAGCACAAACGCGCTGGACTGACTCTTGAGGACCTGTTACGTACTTCTCCCAGGAACGAGGCGCTGCGTCTGCGACAAACACATTTCAGAGGAAGAACTTTCTCATCTCCCTCCAGTGCTGTAGCCTGGGACAGCACCGAGGCAGTTAATTTACAAAGAATGAATTTCTCCTGACTTGCATTGTTATCCCAACACCCCCCAAATTCTTCAGACTGAAGGAAAAAAATGCAGAAAGAACCTCCTGCCGCCCCAAGAAAGCATTCCTCGGAGTAGCAAGTTCACTTTAATCAGTGGAGGCAGCTTAAACCCAAGTTCATGGCAGATCTAAGCTGCCACAGAAATGTGTGTGGAGCAGAAACGTTATGGGAAGCTTCACAAAGTTGTTCTGTGATCCTAATATGAAGTAATAAGCTGTTTACCCAGCATGACTGTACTGAGATTAATTGACAAAGGAGGGGAGATTAATTGCTATTATTTCCCTGTCAGCTTCACTCCTCCACATGCACTCGCTGATCTCACAGAGGCTGCTCCCAGCCTTTCGCTGTGTTAATGTGTCAGAACTACCTCAGCTGAAACAAAGTCCTTCACCAAAAGCAATATCCAGAAGAGCAACCTGCTTCTAATCCCCTTCAAGTACTAATGAACCCAAATTTGACGCACCAGAATGAACTCCAGCACTCCTTTGCCCACCATCCTGTTCCTGTCAGCTTTTCCGCCTATGAGCACGCAAAGAATTGGAAAGGATTACACAGATCAGTCTGGCAGAGCAAAATGAAATCCTGAACGCTGTGAGGGGTACTGGGGCACCGAAGGAAGAAAAGGGAACAGGGCACGTACGTGAGAGGGAATTTTGACAAGTAGGATGAACGTTAAGCCAGCGCTTTGGACAAGATCTCAGTTCACGAGTGCAGCACTGTAACTACCCGAGAAGTAGCAATGCAGAGCTTAGGTAAAAGCCTATTTTCAAAAGCCTCACCTAAAAAAAAAAAAAAGCATTTTTTTTCTTGGCCTAGGCTACATCAGGAATCCAAAGCAAGTCAGAGAAGGAAAACAGGAAACTCTCCCATGTAATAAAGACCCAAGACTCTGGAATGCTGCTACCTGCTGTTCCAAGAAGTTAAAAACTCTTTTATTCAGGTTGGAAGTTGTTTTTTTTCCCCACGAGATGGCAGCCTAGGAACACCATGGAAAGGTTACATCCACCTCAACGATGCACTAATAGAAAATCGTGCTAGGGGCCACCTTCTACCTTCGTATAAACTATTTTGGTGTTAAATTGTTCAAAACAGAGAGTCCGTATAGAATCTGAAGATGAAGAAGACTGAGAACAACTATTCTAAGCCGAGGTGAGGTTTAGTATCAGTCAGCAGCGCACCTTCCCAACAAAGGTGCTGTGCAGTACTCGCTATCCTGTAGTTTCTCAGCTAGAAAACTGAGACCCCTTAGGGTCAGGCAGGGCATTTGCGTAAGAATCCAGACTCCCCAGTCCCTTGTAAACAGAGAAGGCTTCATTTGCTCGCATCACAAAGACCTTTTGACCTCCTAACATTGCAAATTACTGCCTTCAACCCCAAATCCCTGGCTTTTATTATCCAGGGGTGTTAGGGAATAGATAGGGCACAGATATGTTTTACAGATGTTTGATGTGCCTGGAGATCCAACCTGCTACGATCAGTAGCTTGTGACATCCAGATTTTTAAGTGCCTCTTTTTTTTTTTTTCTTTTCCATCTATATTTTTCATTTGGAAGTGGTTTTTGTTCACATTCATCATGCGTATATACAAAAACCAGTTCTCCTGGTGAAGTTTCACTGCAGGATACAGGCCTGCTAGATCTAAGAGTCTACAAGTCTTAGACTCTTCTACATAGTTGATCTTCTCTCTCAAAATCTAGTCCTTAGTCTAATCTACTTGCTTGACCAAAATCACATAGTTTTCTCATGCCATTTGAGCCCTGAACTGCAGATTTCCCTCTGCACAACTAATGAATCCCGACGATTTGTCTCACTCCTGCTTAACAGCCTGGGCTACCCAAGACTGGAATCCAGTCCTGCAGCCAGGCAGTAATACAGCAACCCAGCATTAAACAGACTGACCCGATTCTAGCCACCCGCCTTTGCCAGCATTACCTGAGTAACCTGGGAGGCAACGGCAAAGAAAGCCATCCACAAGGTCCACGCAGTGCCCTCCATTCTGACACGGCTGGGACTCGCACTCATCAATGTTCGTAAAGCAGGTCTCCCCTTTGAAGTGAAAATACAAAAAGCCATCTTGAGTGCATGCATGCATCAGAGAAGGAGACTCTATGAATGACAACTGCATTCCTAACATTTTGCAGCTCTTTTTGTCATCTAAAAAGGCAGAAGAATTCCTTGCACCATAGTGTGTTTCTGCCGACACTCTGGCACATACATACCATCATTGAAACAACTATGAAAAATGAAGTAAGGAAAGGCTGAGTGATTTGCCAGTGTCACGAAAGGGAGCAGGGCAGGATCAGAACTTCTGAACCATTCCCTTCTGCACAATTGTGGACCACACTCATTTTTTTCTTTAAGAAAGAATTAACTGTTATTGTTAGCTCCTCTTTCCAGGGAATTTCCACAGCTCTTAAATCTACGTTTTATAGATATTTATAAACCAGGGAAATGGCGGGTAGTATTTCAGCTGAACATCATCTCTATCTACTCAAAGCACAGGTGCAGTGGGGACGCAACATTTCCTGCATAGCTCACCTGCAAAGCCTGGCTGGCACCAACAGAGGAAACCGGCTGCTTGGCTATAGCTGAAATCACTGGGGAAGTCAGGTCGTGTTCCGTAATACGACTGGTTGGATCGTTCAAGGCATACACCTCCGTTGTAACAGGGATCTGTTGCACACTCATCCACGTCCTCTTCACAGTGCTGTCCTGTGTAACCTGCCAGGAGACAGTGTAAACATCATGTAGCACTTCACTAGAAGTCACCCAATTATTGTGGCTGCCTTGAAAGTGAGAATAAAAGCCAAAAGACACCGCAGCTCATCAAGTAGGGACTCTCAGAGTCCTCCAGTTTCTCCAGTATGTCAAAGGCAAGAGCCAGATAACCAATTTGCAGGGAATTAGTAATTATAAAATAAACACATGATGGGAAAAGGCAGAAAAGAGGATGGAAATGTTACGGTTGAGAATCAGCGTGCCTTTCCCAACAAAGGGATCAGTTAGATCCTGGAATGAACTGTAAAGGCAAGCGGTGGCAGCCTCAGTTTTGGATAATCAAAAAAAAAAAAAAAAAAAAAAAATTACAATGGACCATGCAGCCCGATTGTTCATTCCTTACTTCTGCAACAGGCCCATTTAGCTTGCCCTCTCCATTGCGATGTGCCTACATGCTGGCATAAAAAAAAATAGATTTCTAACCTACCTGGCCAACAGGCACAGCTGTAGTTCTTGATTCCTTCAACACACGTGGCATTGTTCAGACAGGGCTCAGAGGCACACTCCAGGATGTCCAACTCGCAGTGGTCCCCTTCAAAGCCTGTGTCACTGCAGTCACAATGGTAGCTGTGGGGCAACAAAACAGAGCAATGCAGAAGGCTCTTAACTTCACCGCTGAGTCCCGTGTGAGAAAAGAGCAAATGAAGCTGGAGTTCGTCCTCAAACCCACTTGCGGGGCAGAGGAAAAAGACATTTCCATCCACACGACCAGGCCACGCTAATGAGAGAGCAGACCAACCCCGGCAGAGCTCACAACGTCTGTGAAAAGGCAGATCCACACACACAGGTATGTTCTCAGCAGCTGCTTTTGCTGATCAAGATCTGCAAATCACTCCCCTTTGCATCTGGTATGTCAGCTGGAAGCACTAACAGGAGCCATCTTCTACCTTGCTTTGAGCATCCTAGGAGTTTCGCCGCTGGTAGGGTTCTCTCACATATTGCTATTAAGCACTCTCAACTATTGCCACTGGGAGGTATGAAAGACTAAATCCACTTCTCCCCATGGATTTCTAAACTAACTTGACAGGCTCCACTAAGCAGAACTTTAGATCAGTACTGGTGTCCGACTGTCCAAACACCGATTTCTCACCTGTTAATGAGGTCATGGCACGTCCCGTTGTGCTGGCACGGCTGGCTCTCGCACTCGTTGATGTCCACCTCACACTGGATTCCTCGGTAACCGGGTGCGCAGGTGCAGGTGTAGAACCCAATGTGATCTACGCACGAGGCCCCATTCTGGCAAGGGTATGAAGCACATTCATCTATTTCAGCATCACAGTTTATACCTTGGTTACAAAAGAGAGAAATAACTGTGTTAAAAAAGCAGCTAAGCATATCTGTGCTGCCTCCACTTCTGAGCTGGAATCACTAAAGCCATCAGTCCTAAGGTTATCAACTCTAACTGGTTAGCACAATGATCTTTTCTAATTTTGCCATAAGAACAATGGGAGCTTATGAACAGCATGAGATTCTTACAAATTAAAGACCTTTAATTTTTACTTGTAAACAAAAATGTCTTGTTTAGGCTTTTGGATTTCAGTCTTAAAACAAAACTAAGAAAAGTTTCCAGAATTTATGAAGGTTTTGTTTCTTTCATTCAGATTTGCTGAAGTAGTCAATCAGCCAGCACTTCACAAATGACATCCATTTGCTGAATAAGCCATAAAAATCTTGGTCTTATTGCATGCACTCCTTTAAAATCTAAGGACAGCTGTTTTGGCTGGGGATCCTTTTGGGGGATGGAGGACAGGGATGAGAAAAGAAGAATCACGCTGCTAGTTAGCATTATTTAAACTTTTATATATGATAGAACTCTTATTTGGTTAGACACCGTACTCTTCACTTGTGTTGCACTGCTATTAACCAGATGCAGCGTTCTACATCAGAGGCAGATGCATTTTGGGAAGGGGAAAAGTGATCTCTACCTGCTTCTCCAAAACATAGTTCCATTTGTTTAAATAATATTTGTAACTTGCTGTGAGATACCTAGGAAAAAAGCATTCAAGCAATGCAAAATGCTAATTGCAGCGATACTAGTTAATAGTAAGCCATCGTATTATGAAACATTACTAAAAATTAGGCATTAGCTCCAACGTTACTTGTCAGGAGTAATAAATCAGGCGTTTTTGGTCCAAAACCTCAGCTTCCACTGACAGGGGAAGACCTGCCATGCAAACGGCTCTGCAGCAATCTTGCCGTACTGTGTTCAACCACTTCAGGCTGTCTGTGGCCTGACATCACCTCCAAACATGAGTCATCGCAGTGGCACCTGCCAATCCATCTAATCTCTCCTGCTTGGTAAAGGCTAAAAACGCGGACGAGGCCATCCTAATCCTCAGGAATGTGGGCCCCCTAAGCTGCCATTTCAAACCTGTCAATACCCACACAAAACTTCCTTCACCCAAATTCCAGCTGCGGGCACCAGGAAACAACCTGCCTTGGTAGCCAGTGGTAGAACCTCCAAGTTCAGGACGAGTACTAGATCATAGGCTCATATGCAACATCAGAGTAACTCAGAGAACAACAAACTCCTCCAGCTACCTGGGTTATTTCATCCCTTCCCTGCCAGGGGAATCCCACGATCCTTACTTGAAGCTTCAGGAGAAGGTACAAAAGAAGCTGATTTGCAGAGAATCGCGTTTAATAATCAAAATCAGCAGTAAGCGTAAGATTACAGAATTCAGGCCTACAGAATTCTGCTTTTTTCCTCCCTCAGCTCTGTTCATTTTTATCAGAGTGACTCAGCATCACTGGCCGCATTCCTGATGTTGTAACTTCTCTTCATTCCACTGCTAATCAGCAGCATTCCTTCACAGCAACCTAACTCTTGAATCACTTCGGTCTGTGACAGCGAGGAAGGCTGAGAAAGTTCACGTGCTAAGTGGTACCAGGCAGCCAGGGGTGCAGCACAGCCGCATTCCTCTCTGATAAGCAGGGCTAGAGAAGGGAGAACCCCCGCGGCCTCCCTCACAGATAACTCACAGGTGGAGATTACTCTGAGTCACCATTAGCACAGATGCACATAAAAGAGCTACTTATGCCACATGCCAAAAACATTCTCCAGACATCAAAGAACTGGAAAAGAAATCTCCAACTAAACGCCACTCTTTTCCGAAAAAGACGACTCCCCTCAGACACGCCCTGCAGGACAGGACAAAGAACTACAGGTCAGACTGGGTTATACCTGTTAGGACTTAGTTGTAACACTCAGCGCATTCTTCCTGATACTAAATCTCTTTCCTTGCACATCTCCCGTAATTTCCCACTGAGGCTAACCACATCTACTTGGTATCCAGCACTCCCGGCTCAGACAGTGCCCCCACCCTCACTCTTAGATCCACGTCTCAACATCCACACCGTCCCTGGCAGTCAAAGCCTCAGCTATTGCCTGGGAGCCGTGAAAACAAGCACTATGCCACCATTCACACACAGCACAGAACGCTCTAAAAATCGGAGCTGTGCAACAGTCTCATAGCTGCAGAACAACAGCTTCTCAGGGCAGCTAACACGACCAGGCACGCTATGGAACACCACGAGCGGCGAGATGCAACCGAACCACCAGGCCAGTACACGAGCATGAAAGGTACCTGTGTAGCCCGGGATACACTTGCACAAATAGTGGTCCATCTCATTCAGGCAGGTGCCATTGTTTTTACAGGGCCGGGACGCACACTCGTTGATGTCTATCTCACAGTTGTATCCTTGGAAGCCAGGCACACAGAAACAGCTGTACTCATTCAGCCTGTCTCGGCAGATGGCTCCGTTCTGGCACGGGTTGGAGGTGCACTCATCAATGTTGTCTTCGCAGTGGGCGCCGGTGAAGCCGGGCTGGCAGATGCAGGCATAGTCCTCAGGACCCTCAACACACGTCCCGTTATTTAGGCAGGGGTGGCTGGAGCACACAGAGCTTTCCGTTTGGCAGCCTTCCCCATCCAGTCCCGTTTGGCATTTACAGGTGTATCCATTTACACCATCTACGCATTCAAAACGAGGATCTTTACAGGGGTTGCTCTCACACTCGTTAATATTGGTGTTGCAGTCACTACCTGTAAAGCCAGGCGTACAGATGCACTCGTATTCCAGGCGTCCTTCGGTCCTGGTGCAAACGCTGTGGGCAGGGCACTCATGTTTGACGCACGCGTCATAGAGAATTTCACAGTTTGTGCCCGTGTAGGCCACGGGCTGCGTGGGGCAGGTGCACTGATAACCCACTTCCAAATCCTCACAGCTCCCTCCATTTTCACACGGGGACGACGAACAGCTGCTATCCGTTTCAGAGGATGAAGTTCCTGTTGAGAAAAAGGATGTTGCATTAAGTAGCATTAAGTAGCCCTGCAGAAGAAAGCTCTTCTGCCAATCACCACGTGCATCTCCGGGGTTGCCAGCCTACAACCTTACGCAGCAGGAAATCTTCAGGTGCTATGAGAAGAGCCGAGATCGATGAGGTTCATGCTGGTGGCCCTACCTATGAATATCTGCAAATTTAATTCATATAAACAAGGTTACACAGGTACGTGATAGGGAAAACAAACGTTCAATGTGTGTATTTGTCAATGGAGAATGGCAGAAGAATCAGAGGAATCCCCACTGCTTTTCCAAAGGAAATTTTAAATTCACTTTGTGAAATAATCTGACTGGTCAAAGGGAAGAACAGCCCAGGGAACGAGAGCTAATTGCCTTGGGACTGGAATTAGGAAATATGCCCTGGATTTGATGACACAGTTATATACTTGCAAAAGAAGAAAAATAAAAGTAGCACAAAGGGAGAGAGGCGATGCAAACAGCCTCCCCTCACACAGACAGCAGTCGTTAGCTTCCCATCCCACTGCAGCTTTCTGGTATCAGGCTTTCTCTTCCGCTTTGGTTCCCGTTCCAGGCTGCACAGGAGAGAAGCCGAGGGGCAGACGCCCCAGGCTGGTTCACGCATAGCTGTTACACATCTGACATGGAAGTAACTCTGCAAACAACTGTACAGCAGGTGTTTTGGAAAAAACACTTCTCTCTTGGAAAAGTCACTTCATTTTGTGTGCCATCACACACAGCTCTCTGCCAGTTTTGCTGTGTCGTGTGTGTCCCCATGGGCAGCCCGTGACAGGGACCCCAGGACGGTCCCCAGCCACCCCAGAGCACGGCCAGTTACTGAAACACCGGCGGGGCCCGCACAGCTCTCAGCACCGCAGCTCAGTGCCCCCGGCCCTGGCCACGTTTCTGCCAGGAGAACTTTCAGCACGCGGTGCTGCACGCCGAGGACGTGCGGGGATCACACAGCAGCACCACCGCACCCCTTCTGGGCCGACTTCAGTCATTCTCTCATTCGTGCCGTCACTACCCCAGCCCACTTTTGGTCCCGTTTGCCTGGCCCGGTGCACCTCCCACTCAGTTAATCTGCCAGTGGCTTTCTGTCAGCTCCCGGCCCCATCAGCTCCACGGTCCCTTTGTGCAGCAAGGTGGAGGCATCCGGCTTTAGGGCCTGAAAGGGATTTAGAGGAGACTTTGGTTTACAAAAGCCTGCCCCTACCCTGACCTCCCCCTCATTCCTCCCACTTCCAAGTCTTCTTTTAAGAGGCAGTGCGGATGGGGGAGGGAGGGTGCTCGGGGATTTAGCCCCTTCCCCTCCTTCCCAGCACCATCCCGTCGCCCACCCTCCCCTTCCTCTCCCATGTGATGCCGGGGATTGCTGCTGAGCGTGCACTGTCCAACAGGCTCATTATTCTGCCCTGAACCCTTTTATTCTCAGATTCCCAGTCAGGCAGAAAACAAGGATGACGGAATCTGCCTGGAATCCCTGTAGCAATTAGAGCGGGAGCCCAGGAAACCATTCCCCAAAGCTCTCCTAGGCAGGAGACCCCAGCCTTTGTACGCTTAATGAGGAACCGGGCCCAGCTCACGCCTTCCAGAGGCCAGGGGCACTGTGACAAAGAGAGCCCAAGCCCTGTGTGCTCAGGCCGATTTCTCCGATTCGCAGCACAGAAATTCACATTTGCAGTCCCCCAAGCACTGGGAGACTGGCTGCAGTCACTCCAAGGCCTACGTGCACTGCTCTGTTTCCATTTTAAGCAGACTGGCTACGCGTTTCTTGCAAATAAAGTTACGTATCAAATTCCTTCAACGTTTCCTGTTGTCTCCAAAGCCCTTCCACAACACACATACGTCTCATACCCCCTCTGACTGGGTTCATCATACGGCTGCAGTGCTCAGTCACCTGTGCTGGTCGCTGATGCCTGTCCATGGCACAAAACTTGGGTGAGAACTGCACGTCCCCACACCTGGAGATACAACGGGGCCGAAGAGACACCAAGTCAAGCAAACATGAAGCTTCATTAAAAAGTCAAAAGGCCCTCCTGGCTTACCAAAAAAAGGCAGTATGGAGGGAGAATCCCAGCCTCCTCCGAGGTCACTATGGTTGTGAACAGCAGCAGCAGCAGCGACCTTGCTGTGTGTACTCACAGCCAGCTGCATCTTCACGTCGGTTATGTACGGGATTGCAGAGAGACATTCCCTGCACTGTTACTGGATTAGCTTTAGCTACTTGTGACCAAATGTTACCTGAGTTATGTCTAACAGTGGGACGTCCGCAGGACCTTATTCTGCAGCAAAACGTTGCCCTTTTGGGATTATCATTAATGGACAGTCTGTGTTGTCGCATTGGTGCAAAGCTTCTGATTCCATCTGTCGGGGGGCTCCATGGTTGGCAAAAAAAAAGAAAAAAAGCCTGCTTTCTGGATTTAACCTTCTAATTGTAAATTTAAAACAGTCATGGCCTCAGGCAGAAAAGGCAGCTGGATGCACTGTGTGCTGAGCCACGTAAAAGTAAAAACCTTCCTCACCACTTGACCTTCCTAACTAGTCTCAGCTCAGGCTGAACATGGCCATGGGCATTAAAGGAACCGTGGCACCTCTCAGAATTTAATATCAAACAGGTAATTAGTAAGGGCTCCTCTCCCCTCCACTTTAGCCCCTGTGAGAACTGACTGGAGATGCTTCAAGCACAGCACTGGCACCTTTCCACATCAAAAGATGAACGTTACCTGTGTGCGTCAATTAACCTCTTCCCTCAACACCCCAGTGCTAGGCAAGGAGACAGGTAATTACCAGAGACAGCAAAGTTCTCAAAACAAGAAGGAAGACACATTTCTATTTCCATCTCTCCCTCGAAGCCAGAAATGCCCCGTGGAGCTAAGCAGCTGGCCTCTGGCAGGGATGCCTGCATCAACTACTGCAATGTTCCCCCTGGACAAAACGTGACCCCGTGTAAATACAGCACAGAATGACTGAGTTTAGAGCTTTCCACAAAAGTTTTTGTTGCTAGATCAACAACGACATTCAGGATTTCTCCTTTACCTTTAACGGGAACATTACACATCAGTGATGTTTTCAAGTGGAAAAACAACCACCACTGTATTGCAGTCATGCCATCCCACAGCCCCACTCTGGAATGAAACTGGAGAAGACACAGTTTCTTTGAAGAATATGTTCCAGGCATTTAGGGGTGGATTAAGAGGAACTTCAAAGGCAATAGAGTCAGATATAAAGCATTCCTTGAGCTCTCTCAGGATAGGTCTGGTTTTGCACTTTAAAAGAAGCTGACAAAGGTTTTCCCTACAAGAGGGGGGTTCGTGACCTCCCCTATCACTTTAAGGCAAATGAGCCGCTTTGCTGGGCTTTAGTAGTTTTATCCTTTATATCTTTATTAAATATTCCTGTCAAAGGGCAGTTGCAACAGCCAGCTTTTTATTTATAAAATAAGAAATCAGAAGTTACTGAGATGCAGGGCAATGTTAGTTTTTAAAGCCCGGAGTTGCAGGGAGGTGACTTCTTTCGCAGAGTCCCCTCCGTTCTGGTATTTTGTTAGCGCTACCAGCTGAAGGCACCCCGTAACTGTCACCCTAGCACGTACTCACTGACGATATCGAGCCTCGCTGATAACTACCTTCGAGGTGCTCTTAGCAGTCACTTAAAATTCCAGCAGGGAAGTGGCATGAGTTAGGTTATCAGCCCAGAGATCATCTTGTCTTCTTCACACTGAAGGACAGAATTGACAGTGACTAATGTTTGGTTTTTAATTATATTCAATGCTTCATTCAAATGGCACAGTATTAGCTCAACACACACTAGGAAGTTATAAGCAGTCCGGGTACCTCCCCGAGCACCTGTGCACACGTGTGCTGCACCAAGCACACTTTCACCTAGTCACTCACTCTGCTGCCTACCGTCTCTTGCTGATGCTCACAATCAGACACAAATGCCTTAAGAGTCAGGATGGCAGAAAATTATTCCCTGGCCTGGCAAAAACGTGATGTGAGCTTAGGCAGGCCAGTTCCATTTTCCTTATCAGATTGCCCAGCTTATACAATAGATGCTATTATACATTCTCCCGAGTCTCTAAGATTCAATTATTCAAAGCCTTTAATGCTCTACATCGGAGGTATTACAGAATTTAAAAGTTAGATTTTTCTGCTCCCTATGACAACCCTCCGGTTGTCATCATTCACAAAAAGGTTCAGGAGACCTGTGGAGAAAAGGGCTTCCTTGGGGTGGATTTCACCCGCCCGCTCACTGCAACAACTCGAAAAAAGACTTTACAACCAAGAGGAGAGAAAAGCAGGCTTCCCAGCAGCAGCCCCTAACTGCACCACTGAGCTAGAGGAGGCTCCAAGAGCCTGAGGGGTGGAGGCTCAGGAGCCCACCCCGATGCGACTCCAGCAGGCTCCCGCTGACCACCCTGGCACGTTTCCTGCTGGGGAAAGGCAGCGAGGCCGAAGGTAGAGAGAGGAGCCCTCCGCCTCAGGTACCCGAGGGCTTAGTTAGCAGTTGTGTCACCCACTGAAGGAATGGAAAGAGTTGGGTTTCCGTGACAACAGGAAGGCATGTGCTTATATTAGTAAATCCCTGCTGACCTCTGCTGATCTTTCCCTGTCCTGGTCAGTGTACAGGATTAGTGACAGGGCGCACAGCACCGCCTGCTCCCGGGTCCCACACAGCACCACGAGGCTGGGGCAGGCTGCGAAGGGGCTGTGCTGCTGTTTGCCCTCCCTGCCCGCAGGCTTGCTAAGTGCAGAGGGCAGCCTCTCTGCTGGGGAAAGCAGTAACCGGACAAAACCAAAGCCTTCCTTCGGAAGAGCCTTCGGTTCACCTGCCCCGGGAGCACAGCGCACCTCTGCCGGGGACACTTTCTGCATCCTAGGGCCTCAGAAGCCTCACGTTGTTCTTGGCACAGCAGAACGCTGCCATCCTCAATGCAAACCCAATTTTGAGGTGTTTAATGCGGGGGAGAGTGAGATTAAGCCCCTTCTTCCTGGGCATAGTCAAAGCACGTGCTCCTAGTAACACCAGCATCAGAAAGCAAGGCCCTGGCATTCTCTGAGACCACTGACGAGCTTAGGAAATGCCAGCAACTGGCACTGATTTCACTTGACCTAAAACATTCCCTAACTTGTATTTCTTGTCCTGTTTGACACGGAAATGGCCATCTTTCTCATGACCTGTTCGATGGTTTAACACATCTATGGAGATGTACCTCCCACTATCTTTCCTCTAGAACCTAGAGAAAGGCACAAGCTATAAATAAATGGGTTTGATAGTGTTGCATATATTGCCACAGTAACTCTTTGATCTTCTGTTCTTACAACATCCCCGTTTTTGCCCTCAATAAACACTCCTCCAAGCTGACCTTCAGGCTTACACTTCTCTGATCTCTCAGCCATTTCCACAGATCAAATACTGAGACGGGGGTTTCCTGCGCGGTCAGTTAAATACAATGAGTCACAAGCTTTAATTTCCAATTCTAATTTAAATTTACTGACAATCAACAGAGTTGAAAGGATTGCATTTCTTTGTTTCCGTGGTTAGGAGAGCGTAAGGTTTAACCGGCTGGATGTCCCAGCTAATCTCAAGAGCTCGCATTAGAGCAAACAGCAAACTGGCAGCAAGAAGTTTTGCCTGCACGTGTTCTCTCTCAATAGGCGTCCAAAGCATTCTACAGGCCAAAGGTATGTGAGTTACTGTGCTTGTTGGTGCCTAGAGTTGTGGAAACAGAAAGGAGCAGACACTCGGTTCTGTCGTCCAGAATCTACTTTCGAACACAAGCTGAGAGCTGTCCTGTCGTTACACAGCAAGCAGCACTAAAGGCGGCCATGTGCGGGGTCTCCTCCACTCTCCCCCTGGAGTTTATGTTAAATGACTGGAGACAGCGTGGCTCTGGGAGCCGGCTGGTCTTGCAGATACAGCTTGCAACTGGCCATCTGGATGACCAGCATTTTCTCAACAAATTCTAAGCAAATAGCTCAGCTACACTGTGCCTCAGCTGTATTTTGACTCAGCCAATTAGAAATAACAAAAGCAGTCCTGTGCCTCACCAGGGCAAGAAAAGGCATTTCGTTATGGCCTTAGGAGCTCTACAGGTGCCACATAAACACTGGAGTTGGTACGGGTAAAGCCTGGCTGAACTCCCCTTGCAAATTAGGAGCAGGTGTAAAGACTGGAAACTGCCTTGAGCTTCACTGGCTATGTTGAGATGTCATCCACCATCCAAAGGAAAAAGACACTCAGGAAAATACTGTTCCAGAGAAGAGCTTCACCCCAAGGAGGAAAGCCATGGGTGCAGCAGTCAAACAGCACCAGCCCCAGCCCACGCCAACTCCGCAGCCACGGCCGGGGTCTGTGCCTTCCCCTGCACAAAGGCTCCACGACTGCCTCCCACTTCAAACCAGTAGCTATGGTTACTAGATACAAAAGACAGTCCTGCTGCTTCCCTGTGGCCAGAGGAATTCCAGGCACTTGGAGCCAACACACCACACAAAGAAGCTGGTAGGAGGGAAAAAAAAGAACCCAGAAACAACAGAGTTTGACTTCCATATTCATAGTTGGAGGTTATCAGAATAAAGTCAATTTAGGGAGGCTTCAGAGGAAAGAAAGAAAGAAAAAAGACTGTTGGGGAATTAAAGCTGAAGAAGGCCATAAACATCAGCCACTAGCGTGAGAAACACCCAAATGCAGCACCCCGCAGGTATGAGCACAGACAAGGCACTGACTGTAGTTTTGTCTTCACTTCTTCACATCCTTGTTCATTGCTGTTCTGAGTGGCAACCCAACAGGGCTTTTATATACATATATTGGCCTGGCGGTGCTGAGAAGAGCATAAGGAGGCCCGTTCAACCCCAATTGTATTTTCCAGTAAAAGGCTGGACATGTTCCTGACACGACCTTCTAATCCCTAGATGAGTAAAACAGATGTCTAGGCCCAGCAGATCTCCAGACACCCATTCCAGAAGAAACAAATATATTTTTTAGGGACCATAAGAAGTTGTATACAAGGGTGACTTCTCAAGCCCAAAGACACATTCCTGCGGAGCTGCAGGACCCCAGTATGCTCAGGTGTGTTCTGTGGCTATAACGTTAAGATTTCAATGTGGAAAAAAAAATAAATTAGAAAAGCAAGCAAGCAAACAACAAGCAGCAATGTTGTTACCTCATCACCTCGTTAGCTCTTCTGTTACCTCATCACTTCTTGCACTTTCAGGACGGATCTACTTGCTTCAAAATCTCTCGGAGAGAATGCTCGTGCACCGTCTTCTTCCTCCGCATTTTGTACCAGAGCTACCTGACACTTGAACGTACTGCTATAGTCCCCTGATAAACTCCTCTTTTGCCTTACTTCTGAAGGATACAGAACGGAAATAAAGCTGGGTTTCTGCTGTGTGGGCACAGCTGTGAAACTGAGAACTTTTCAGTGGCACAAGTGGTTATTACAAATAGCTGAGTGCTTCATTACACGAAAGTGCACACGCTTTTAGCTCTGGTGAATAAATGCACTCACAAGTGCATAGGGGAGAGGACAAAAGGAGACAAGAAATAAATAGAGGGAAAACCTTATCTAGAATTAAGTGTCTTTTACCTTCCTGACAAGAAGTTTTCAGGCTCCCAATCTAACCATGACAGTGCCATTTCCTTCAGTTACGTTTGCAATACAAGGGCAGATCAGAGTCGATCTACGGTTACCGCACATTATCTGGGTAAGAACCAGGCGCAGCAGACAAAAACTTACCCCAAAACAAGAGGAGAAGCGGCAGGAGGAGAGCAGCACCGCACACCCTGGCTGCAGATTTCTTTAATTCCATGACAAGTCCGGGAGCGGCTGCTGTGAAAGCCTCCAGGAGAAGCGGCCGCTGCAGGTCAGCGAGGAGCAGCTCTCCTACATCACGGGCTGTGCGGAGCCGTCTCCAGGAGAGGCCCCCCCTCCATGCCGTGCGGGACCGGGGACCAGCACTAACGGCGTGGACAGAGTCCCCGGAGCCCTGCGGCGCCCCGCTCGCCTCCCGGAGCACAGGGAAAACGCTGCCTGGATCGCCTGGAGCGAACTGCGGGGGCACAGCTCTCGGCCCCGCCGCGCCCCGGCTCTGCGGGGGAGCCCCGGACTGCGCTGCTCCGGGCCAGGAGGGACGGGACCCCGTGTGTTCCCTCGGCTTTTGGCTTTCCTCAGCTCCCCCGACACGAGAAAGAAAACGAAGCTCGGATCTGCACGGCCGGGACAGGAGCCCAGCGCTGGGTCACGGCCGGGGTGCGGGTGCTGTGTCGGTCAGCATGCACTGTCCCAGGTGAGCATCAACGAGGACCTTCCAGAGGAGGACGGCTTGTCCAAAGAGAAGAGAGGCCAAAAGACACAAAAACCTCTCTATTGATTCCAAAGAGCAGACATCGGTCCTCAGTGCTGCCTCATGAGATCTGTGAGCCCCCAAACACACAAAGCCCCGAGAGGTACCCGACCCTCCTCTCCCAGCTAGGGAACAGTCCCGGAGAGCAGCAGACACATCGTGTAACACAAGCGCCAGATCACACCCCCGCATTTACATGCATGTGCTTCCAGTTTTACAAGTGGAAAAACTGCCTGTGTCCATCGCTTTTTGGGAGCCCCCGGAAGCAGAGCTCACACTCAATTGTGACCTCCTAAGCACATCACAATTGGATTAAATTAACCCTAATGAGAATTACGTACACTGCCTCACCCCTCCAGTGACAGCTAGAAATAGAAGGCAGGTAAGACGCCGTACGAGCTCCTAGCTTAAAAAAGCAACATGCGGACAGACCCACGCTGCAAATCTATTGCGGTGCTTCATCGGTTCTCTTCCTTCCCAAACTCTTAACAATACCTGTGCCAGACTTGGAAAGCAAGTGCAGAAACTGATGAAAAAATAGTTCCTGTTTTGGACAGGTTCTGTACTAAAACATGGGCTCTTTCCCACAGGTGTCCCGCTATTAAATACACGTTGCCAGTACCACAAATAGGTCCCAGCTGCAAACTATCAAGGTGAAGACTTCAGCAACCCCCAGAGCAAGCTCGAATTCATGCAAACCTTCACCAATTTTAACTTGAAAATGCAGGATAATGTGGAACAAAATAAACACGCTTCCAAGTTGGAGTCAGTGCTGTGTATATATAAAACTAAAATTCAAAGCAAAGGTAAAGCTGGGGGTAAGTCTCTGCGGGGTCTCGCGTGACGTTTGCTGTGCACAAAGGTGTACGTGGAACTACAGCAGGGGTTCAGACACAGCTGTGAGGCTGCCCCGTGCTTCTGCCATTACTCATACGTTTGTCCACTGTGAGATCTTCTATGGCAGGAAAAAAATGAAGGCAACCCCCCCAAGAATGTGATGAAAGCAACAGCAATCCTGCACTGGGCAATTTACACTGGTCAGGCTGATGGGCCACGCGCGGGGAAATGGCTTCCACCTTGTTTCTACCTTCAGCGCAGGAGGCAGAACAGCACCACATTCGGTGGGTATTCTCACCAGCAAGACACCACAACTTGGTAACAAATGCTTCACCTCACTACCCTGCCTCGGACCGCTCCACAGATGATGCATCATGTGTTATCAACCTTATCTGGACCACCCTGCCCCCATTGCCAGCTCTGGCGTCTCCACTCTGTTTTCCCAAGACCAGCCTCAGCACCGGTTTTCTTGCCAGCGACGGCAGCCATCTGGAACTCATTTCTCCCTCCTTAGATTTTCATTTTGCTGCCAGGGGACGTAACCAAGCACTGACGTGCAGAATCCTTCTGCCCAGAATTTTTTGCCTCACCTGTGTGAATGATGCTGCCAGCAACTTGCCTTGTCAAAGCAGCACGTGCGAACCCGCTGCACGGCTACGCTGCGAGGAACACGGCTCTTCCTCCACCTGACTCTGCCCCTTCTCCAAGCTGAACACCGCAATCCTTCACAACTACCCACAGCCATTTCTGGTTCACGTGTCTGCCTGCAGGCCGTGCCGTGTTCATACAACAGAGGCAGTGCAACGAACTGGTACAGGCCTTCCCCAGGGGCTAAGGTCTCACGTGCTGCTGCTGCGGGGTCTGCGGCACCTCACACCCCGATGGAGCCGCTGGCTCCTGAAGACCTGGCACCGGCTACCTACACTCAAAGAGCAGAACAGTTTAGCAGAGGCTTAACAAATAAAAAAGCTTGAGAGGAACATTCCTGGTGTCTCAGAACATTTCAGACAATGTTAACTGGTAGCACATCTAAGAGGTCTGCTGGGACTTAAGGCTCATTTAGCCCAAGCTCCCAAAGCCTGTGTAGGTCAAGACATCTGCTTCATTATCCTAAGTAAAATACCTTAATCCGGCGTCTACCTATGAGGATATTAGAATTTAATTTTTCAACATTCATGCTTGCAATTGTATGGGATTTTGCCAGCATAAATGGCAGACCACTTCTGTGCTGGGCCCTGGGGCAGTCAGAAAGCAGTGCAGGTATTAACCAGCTTAGTCCAATTAAAGGACCTTAATGCAACTCTGTTAAGGCCCTGATTTGTTAGGCTTGACTACATTTCCAAAGAAAGAGCACAATTGGGTGGATTTGTTATCTAAAGAATAAGCTCCGAGTCCTTAGTCATCCTTGCTAAAGCCTTCCCCGCACCGGCCGTGGTTTGTGCTACCTCTGCGCTGCTGCAGCCCAGCGTCGGTATAATCTGCTCTTTAACATAGTATTAAAATGAGAGCCAAAGGACACAGCTGCTTTCGTCTGTGTAACACTCATTACGAGAGACTTAAGGACAGCGTAACAGCGAGGCTTCTATTCTCAGCAAGCAGGCAGGAAACTTTGCAAGCCGGAAATGCATGCCAGGAAAATGGGGCAGCAGCAGGCGAGCTGGATTAGGGGAAGAGGGAGAGAGAAGGCCTGGGGTACCCTGCAGAACCTTTCTGTTTTCTCTATTACCTCCTTTTTTGCACACTCTTTGGAAAACAACCCTACACATTTCTCTACAAACAGTTCACAAAGAATCGCAAAGCACCTGAACACAACAGTCTGTGCTTTCCACTCCAAGAACTGTGCATGGTGCCATGGTTGCACTATTTTTCCTCACGCTGGGTTTCAATAGTGCTAACATTACAGACCGGTACTAGAGGTTACACGTGTGAGGTGACAGCACCACAGACAGTGCTGGTAAGAACAGGGCCACTCACGCCTCCTGTCCATGCACACAGGGTACTGGCCGCAGAGCCTCACCTTCCCTCCTTCCAGCTCTGGAACCTCACCGCCAAACAAATGTCCTACTTTTCTGAGCTGAGCGATGCTATCTAATGGGATCACAATCTTCTGAGTTTTTCATCAGCTTCCTCTGAGTGTTATCAGGCACAGCCCTCAGTGACCGCAGGCCTGGTACAAGGGAAGTTAAGCCAGTTAAGAAACAAATTTCCAGCCCCACTCAAAACAACCATCAGAAAAAACACTGCTTTGGTACACTCTTCCGCTCTCAATCACAGCTGAGAAGTGCCAGATATATTCAAGAAGATTTAAAGTTCTGGAATTTCAAGCCTACAGACCCACAGGCCAATTCTGCACACAGAAGGGCTCACAGACAGTTTGGTGCTGTAACGCGTCAGGGTTCTCGGGTCCCAATCTCTCAAAATTCGCTCTTTCTTGCAAATAACATTTACCCCTAAAAATCATGTCACTGCTTTTCCATTTGGCCACTAGATGTCCCTTCTGCACCACATGAATTCAAGCAAAGGCCACTGTGAGAACAGGAGAGTTGAAAAGCAATTCCTGTACCACCAGCGCTGTGAACCCAATGCCACAGGCACAGCCAGCAGCACCGTGCCCAGCAGCACACCGACCGCTCTGTGGCACACTGCAACACCCATGTGCCACACAGGCCAAGGCGTTTTGTCTGCAAATCAAAACCTCGAAGTTGTTGTAAAACATGGGAACAATCACACAAAGTTTACACTCCCGAGACACACAGAAATATAGAAGTATGATGGACGGTCAGAGTTCCTGACCCAGCCTCCCTTTCCTGGACCACAACAACTATTTCAGCTAAAAGTGCAGTGTTACGGCAGAGGAGCAGACCTGCAAAACCACGGGAATTTCATCGGAAATACCTCTGGGAGTTAGGCTGAATACGGCACACAATGACACGTAGCTGTGTGGTCTGCCTCCTCCCTGACAGCTGGCCAGCAGGCGCCATCCTGTGGCAACAGACCCTCACTCTGCGATGCACCAGAGACCTGGCTCTAACCCAGAAAGGACTGCTGGCACTCACAGCACCAACAAGGAAGAAAGCCTCTGTGAAATCCTGCTTCAGCTGAGAAACTGGGGCAACAGCAGGCCGTCTTAGGAGAACTGACATCTTAAGCATAAGTTCTTCTAATCAGCATTACCACCCACTTCTGGGAGGACCCCCGGTTTGTCCGCAGACTACGGAAGGTCTGAGGTTAGGGTTTGAGGGGACAAAATGGAAGCAGACTCCCTGAAGCCTGGAATCACCTCCTCTGCAACACCAGCCGCCTGTGCGAAGATCCCAGTACACGTTTCACTTCAGGAAAGAACAAATTGTAAGAACTGGAACAAGGATATCTAAGACACACACAGCACTTTATAGCTTCCTCTCCAGCACGCGAGGCCATTCACATTACATGCAGCCCAGGCCATCGTAAAGACGGAGCCAAGCTTCTGCCAAGTTATCTCCACGAGAAGTTACAGAAGTCAGGCTCTAGCCATGTACGTCTCCTTTGATCTATGTGAGACTCTGCTGGAGTGCTACAGGTCAAGTTGAAGCCCCTTTGATCCTCTTCCACTGCTTACAGCTGCATCGGAGAGGCGAACCCCTTCCAGGAGGCCTCTCTTGGCAGATGGGGAGATGAGAACGCTGAGCAGCTAACGGGAGGCAGCTAACTGACTGAGACGGGTCTCAGGCAAGATACTGTGAACGTGAAGTGCGAGAGCTGGAAGAAGCATGTGTCCAATACGTTGCCTGGATCCAAGAGGGTTTTGAAGTTGAGTATTACAAGGACTTTTTGCTGCTGGTTTTGTCAAAACGATCCGACATGCCTGTAATGAAATGTCTCTCTTACCGCGACCAGCACTGCCCAGAGAGAGCCTTTCGGGCCACGAGAGGGCAGTGCTGGGCAGTGCCCTGCCCCGGCAGCCGAACACCAGCGTGGAGAGGCACCCTGCTGGACAGATCAGCATGTTTGTTGCAACTGCATTGAGGCAACCCTGGAGTCCCAGCGCTCCCCAGGGGCTCAGCAGGCTCCAGGGGAAGAGTTAAAGGCTCAGCCAGGAGCGGCGCAACCTGCAACCAGAGCCAAAGGAGAGGAGTAAGTAATCCCCGCAGCAGAGTCAGGGGGAAAGGAACCTTTTAATGCAAAACTTAGCACTTGGTGGAGGTCAAAGCAGGGGGTGGAGAAAAGGGAACTTTGGGAAAGCTCCCAGCTGGACCTGAAAAACAATTGCAGCTAGCTGCACCGTGTGAGCATGCGGAGCTAGTGTGCTCTGAGGCAGCTGCCTTCCTCCTATTCTAACCCAGGTAACTAAACAGACATGCCTGGCACCATGAAGACACGGGACAACTCTGCTGAGAGCCATTTTTCCACTCACAAGCTGGGGACGTTGCGCAGCTCTCCCAGTACCTCAGGCCTGCACGCTCATGACTTTCTAGGCCATCAGTATCGTTATGACCACTGACTGAGCCACAGCGAGTCAGAGCAGCAAACATCTCCTAAGTTACTTTCCATTTTAAGAATATTTCACTAACTGGAGCTCCCATTTGAGTCAATTGTTTCTTCTTCTGAGCTGCCCCAGAATAATGGCCTTACCCATACGGGGTGTGCAACAGCTGCTCCAACCACAGAACAGAGCCCTGCTAAATCCTCGTTAAAGCACAACGGTAGCTACATCAGGAACATGACACCTCTCTTTGACAGGAGACGTGGAAGGCTTCTTCCAAGGCTGTATATAAAACAGTAAAAGGATGGATCCAGAATCTTCCCAAGAACTACGGCAAGAAACATGGAAAGAACTCTAACACTTTACATCAGATGCCTGATGCCAGTTCAGCCTTGCCATTCACCACTGATACATCTCTGGAAGAAACATGATAATTGGCAGCTTATTGGAACGCTATCCATCTTATCCCTGAGAAACTCCACTGCAACTAAGTCACCCCTATATTTATCACAGCAAGAAGCAGCATCTTGTATCTTGAAAGATTTCCATGCCAAGGCCAGTTTGCCAGCATCATTTATTATGCCTGAATGCCCGATGAGACACAAGTCACAAACATGACAATTTAATTCTCGTTTGCTTTGGGAGCGGCTGAATGTACCCGCCTGGCTCTGCTGTTTGGGCAAACGATGAATCTTGCTGCTTCCAATTCAGCCTTAGCTCCTCCTCTTTCTATTAAAGGACTTGACTTCAGAAAAATTTCCTTTCCTGTATCTGCAACCAGAAGGCAAGCCAAAGTTTATATGGCTGAGCTTCCCGTAATAGCAGAACGGTTACAGAAATTTCATTTCACTGCATGGTATTTGGATCAATCTCTGGATCTTTAGCTCGTACATTCAGTGAGTCACTGGTGTTTGGTGAGGGCCCATCAACGCTTTCCAGAAAATGCCTTTGGATGAAGATGTAAACTGCATTTGATCCTAAGTCTTTTTTAATGCCTGACTCTGAACCAAAGGACCTTGCTTATTTCTGCCGGTCTCACTTCTGGAAGGTCAGCAGGGCAACCACTCTGGAACTATGGAACCTGAGAAGTAAGGACGAAACCTCCTCAGAGAAAAAGACAAAATCGCTGTCGCTTGGAGTACAAGAGATTAAATGAAAATTTCTTCAGTTCTGGTTCCACCTCCCTTTGCAAAGCTTGTTAAAACACGCTCCCTTTGCTTCTGCATTTCCTTTGATTCAGACCAGACAATGTAACACGAGGATTCATCATTACAGAGCACCTCGTACTTCTGAGATTTCTGAGATTTCATTTGGCTTAGAAAGGTAAGAAGACAGCCTGCAATACTGTCAACGGTCAGGGCTGTTACGTTCCCTCTTATAACGCGGGGAATACAGCTATTGCCCTGAAATCTGGAACGAGGCAATGGTTACCTTGAGCCTTCCTTTGTCAGTCAGACTTAACACAAGGCAGCCTCCAAGGACGCACGCTTACTTGTGAACACAACCAACTTTCAGGAATATGTGAATGACCAAAACACACAGGAGAAAGCTAGGAATGGCAACACATTGTTTCTCTCCTTTGGAACAGTTTCTTCTAATTCAATAAGAGGCTCTGTCCTATAAACATGAATTTAAAAATATGAACCCACTCCTGGCTGTTAGATACTTCCAAACTGCTACATACTTAACTCCAATTTCCTTGTTTATTTGCCCTTGGTCACTTAACCCTACTGTCGATTTCTGTTAAAACCATAAAGCTGACGCCATTCCACCATCACAGGTCCCTTGGAGTTAACACTGACGTCAAAACCAAGGTTCCTCCCCTTTCTACGACTTTAGAGCTCACAGCCCTCCATTAAACTAGCTGGTTAGCTGATTCTGCCCAGCAGAGGACTTGGTCTCCTGTCTTTTTTCTTACAGAATTGGAACTTCAAGTATCAGCACATCCTCGTGCGCTGACGGAATCTCCCTGTTGGGTCAGCAGAACAAGTACCTACAATTTGGGAACCAGAAGAACTTACTGGGCAATGACACACAGGAACTGCCACAGCAGCAACTGACACAATGCTTCCTCGCTCATTTATCCATCTTCAGCCGAAACTGAGCTTCTGAGAGCAAAAAAAGAAAGTCAAAACAAACTACAGAGCGAAACGGAATCTGTCCTGTCAGTGACAAGCAGCCACATGCAGGTGTCCAACCCACAGAGCCTGACCAAGGACAAAGTGGTCATTCTCTATTAGCTGTGGTGGGATGTTGGGAATTTTGAGCAGATGTTAAAAGGATGAGTACATCCTCGTTGTACAGTCTCAGAATGATAATGCCCGTGAATACCAAAAACATATTGATCTTCTGAAGTGCATAGTTAGTGCATCCAATAGCTCTAGACAGAGCAAGAGAAACACTCAAGGGAAAAAGGAAGAAAAAAAAAAGCTGCTTTAGGACTGGATAGTTTTATCTGTCAGACCTCTGGGGCACACAGGGCATGTTAAGGTGCTGCTGCCCAGACAGGCACTGAAGTGTGCCAACAACGCACACTTAGTACATGAGAATCAAAGAATGAATTTACAGAACTGTGAGACCGTAACAGGTTTAAATTATTTCTTCAAGGTATGTTAAAACCAGGAAGAACCTAAAGATGAAAAATAATCCTCACTGCACTGTCCTGGTGGAGTACGACTGTGTGGGGAGGAAAAAAAAAAAAAGCAGAAAAAGAAGAACCAGCTATGCAGAGAATACAGATGCTGCTCAAAGGAAAATCAAAGGGAAATCCTTTCCATTTTAATAACCTCCTCTGTTATTCGTAATGCAGATCAGGACTTTGTTCTAAAAGGAAATCTAATTTCTAACCTACAGTTTCTTTTTCAAGTGCAAGACATTTGAAAGACACTTTTTTTAAACAAGGGCTATACAACTGAAGAACTTAACTCATTCTCCTTGCTTTGATATCTGTTTAGTTCAGCATTACGCACGCTGTCAGAAGGGAAATGCTGTCCTCCGCTCCGCACCAGAGGGACAAACCGCCCGACAGTACTGACGGCACTGATCCAGTTTGTTTTCTCCACCTCACAGAACAGAGCTCGTTGGAGAAGGGTGAGACTCCATGGTGCCAGGACAGCAGACTACCAGCTGATTCAGAGGTGTTTTCCATTTCTATTAGCTATACATCGGACTAAGCTGCACTAACAGCCAGATCGCTGTACAGCTGACTCTCAGCAGTGCCACCATTGGAGCATACCGTAACCGTAAGAAGTCCGGTCAATAGCATTACGTATCCACCGAACCACTGAGGACATTAAGCAAACACTTTGAAGAGATGAGAAAAGATTCCAGTTGTCCTGAGCTTCCCACTCTCCGACCGCAAAACCACGCTCTCATATCAAATGGGGAATGAAACTCGAGGGACGTTTTAATCCTGCACCCCTGCTCTAATTAATAATCCTACTTTATCAATATTTGATGCAGCTGTTATTGCGTCTCCTCTCACCGTTGTACTTTTCATAGAATGCTCTGAATTACGCTGATCTGCAGCAGCGCAACGGCAGCGGGCTCCTTCCAGAAATCACGGCATCTCCTTTCCTGGCGCAGCGCCTTTCCAGAACTCCTTGCTTCGTGACCAGCCTCTGAGATCGGCAGCTACCGCTTGTGCAGTCAGGTAGCAATTTATGCAAACAGATACACTGACACAGCCCTAAACGACACCCCTGCTTCCTGGCCTGCTACATCACCATTATATGGAAAAAATACATCACTTCCTGAAAACCGTACTGATGCGTAGATGCTGAGCGCACCAGAGGACAGCCGTGGCGTATACAGGCACGGAGAACCACAACCCAGAAGGAACAAAAGCAATAACAACAAGAAAAACCTACAGTTTTGTTTTTTTTTTTTAATTGAAGTGTTGAGGAGGAGGGGGCAGACTACCCTGTGCTAAACACAGCAGCAACGCCACAGAACCTTCATTGAGGTCACACAAACCGATCTGATGAGTACAGGATGAGGCGTGCTGCAGTGGTCCTACTTCCAGGGGGGTAGGCGAGTGCTGCTACCGGGTCTCTCACCATCCAGCTCCACAGGAGTGCTCCCTCTTGGCTCTGCAGGCCTAACTGCAGATGCGCTATCTCCCCGAACAGATGCTGTCAACGTGCTCGAGAATATTAACTCAGCCATTGAAAGCGCTTAAGCTGATGTGAATTGCTTCAGTAAAAGGCGGCTCAGGAACAATTACATACAACTACATGAGAAGTAAAACCTTCCACAGTCCAGCTCTCATCTTTAAAATGCAGAAGCCTCTTTGAAAAATAAAACACGTGCTCAGAATTCTCCATCTTCATCCCAATAAAAGGCCGTGCCTTAGTGGCCTCCCTGCCTCAAGAGCAGTTACTATTTGCAGAAGAAAAACAGGAAAAAAGTACTTAGACGTGCCCAAGCGCCTGTCATTAGAGATTAATCACAGAAGTAAGGCATTCCTCTTCCCTCGTTCCCTGATGCAGTACCAGGATAAAGGCTACAATTTGGTCTCTCAGTAGTGAGGGCAGAAAGGAAGGAAAGAAGTGGGGATGAAGGAGAAAGGTTTGGGACTCCACATAATTGCGTATTTTGTGTGTGTGCACAGAAGCGTGCATGCGTGTCCCAAGCCAGTTCTGTCCAGAGGGTGTACAAACCTGTAACTTCACCACCTGGAAGAAAGGTGAAGCACCCCCCCAGGTGCCAAAACCAGACAGGGTTTCTTGGGCTGACATTCAGCACGGAGCCCAGAGGAGACTGAATTTCTCTGGAGGGCAAGGGCTGGAGCACACAGAAATCACATCCGAAAGTCTGTGCAGCTTTAGCTTGTGGAACATAAAGGCAGAGATATTAAAATAGGAAGATTAAAAGAAAAGTAACAAAGAAATGTTGAGGTGTTCACAGGACAAGGGGTAGAAGTCAAAGTACCAAAAAAAGCCTGCTAGTTACTGAAGAGCCTTCTACACTTACCGTCTGACTCAAAGGCCAGAGAAGTAATTAAAGATCCATTGCAATTACAGCAGGCTTTGGTTCAGGCCCACGGAGACTACGCTGCCAGGAAGCTCAATCCTTCCACATTTCAGTAGATCATGACAAACATTAGACTGCCAAAGGCCGTAAAAATAACTAAGAGACAGAGCAAGGCCTCAGTAAGCCTTGTTCACTGCATTAAAACTCCCAGATAACGTAAACTTTGTGGGAACTTTTAATCTCATCTGTTCTGTCTCTAAAGAGAAGAAAAGGCATGGTTGCATTTCTTTTTTTTCGCAGTAATTATACAAGCACAGTACAGCAAACAGATGGAGGTGTCATAAGCAAAGTGTGAAAAAGGAAAGGAAAAAAAAAGAAAAAAGTGAGAGTCCCACTGCTGGAGATTATCATGCTGTGAAGTCTTGCTTGCAGTGATCTGTCAGGAAAATAGCTCAGCTCCCCCAGGTTGGGACAAGCAATAGCATAAGCCTAAGTCCTTAAGCTCTAAGGAAGATGCCCTGGGATGGACTGGTTCGCCACTCCAGAAAGTGGGGCACAGCACAGCACAGCATGGCACGGCACGGCACGGCACAGGGCTGGCCAGCCCCCCAAAAAACAACATGGAAAGCACGGAAGTGAAAACATCCTCTAAGTGGAAGGAAGTAAACAACCGATGTTATCAGCACATAATGGGAAACCTCAGTGATAACCGTGTGGCCTGTAAAGACTCTGGATCTCCACCACAAAATACAGACACCAATTTTAACTGAGCAGTACAGATTTTGGGGGACACACTGGTTTATCTATGGCTAACATGACAAGATGCTACAATTTAGTCTGTTTGCAGGACGGCCTTTGCTAAAGCCACTGTAAATGGTCGCTTGTTCAATTAAAGAACACTTCTGCCATGCAGTATAAAAGGACACTAAGGTTTCAGTTCTGCTTTTGAATTATGTTTCAGGTATTGATTTTACCTCCTGCTCAACATAGCTGATGTTTTCTTCATGGTCACAGCCTAATTCTGGTGCTCGGAGCAGAGAGAAGCAGCGTTTTCCACATCCTCATCAAATCTCTGAACAATTTGTTTGTTTAAGCCCTATGACCCCTGTAAGGGGATCCAGTCACAAACCTCTGCTCCAAAGGGAAGAGAACAGAACAGAAAGGAAGTGGGGAAGTTCAAGAGGCAGGACTCTGTTCCTCTTCATTTCACATGTAAGCCTTCCTTCGTTGCAGACCGCAATGAGACAACAGATGTTACACGCTCTTCTACTCCCTAGGTGCTGCTCCTAGGAGGGGTGCTAGTCCAAGTGGTTCAGTACAGTTTTTTACCGTTTCTGCAAGATCTTTACATTTCAAGTGGAAAAAAAGTTAGGGCTTTTTCCTGGCTTTGGAAATGCTGTACTTTGGATGGTCCCCACTTCTTCAACGTTCGATAGGAAAAGGCAAGGCAAAGCACAAACACTGCGAACACCATCTCTGCCCTACCAAGTAATTTAAATACACACAACTAAGTGTTGCCTTATAGTCCTTTAAT
This sequence comes from Nettapus auritus, assembly GCA_011076525.1. Taxonomy (NCBI): domain Eukaryota; kingdom Metazoa; phylum Chordata; class Aves; order Anseriformes; family Anatidae; genus Nettapus; species Nettapus auritus. The sequence goes on along the minus strand of CM021781.1, from coordinate 9,937,190 downwards.
TATGCATCGCGTCTGAATTATGTATTGAAGAGGGCACACAGGAATTCTGGCAGAAAAAACCAGCCCTGTGCAGCAATGCCTCCTCACCCAGGGGAAGACAGGAACGTGCCCTACTACGGGTTCGCTCTGGCTGAGCCGGGTGCTGCCATTCCCAGGGACAATCTGCATACCCGTCCTCGCTGCAGCCCTCTTGGAAGAAAACACACTGCTGGTGAGCAAAAACTTCCCCCTGTATCCCGCTGTACTCTTATTTAGCCCAAATTCTGTTCAATAACATAACACATGAGCTCTTTACACCTATAAGCCTACAAGGCCTAACCTGTTCACCACGCTAACAGCCTCTCCGCTGCAGATGCGAACTGTTTAAACACAGCACACACATCATGCTTTTCACATCAGGCAGTGGTTTCACAACGTATGCCAAACCCCCAGACTGTTCAGATTATTTTGGGACTCGATCTAATCAGTAGTTTTACTACTCTGTTGAAAAGCATGACTGCTCTTGCTATTCTAATTCAATATTTACATCTCTGCCATTTTCTGTGAAGGACAGAAATGAATCAGCTCTCATAACGTTCATATAATCCAGTTCTACTGTCACGTGGAAACAAAAGGCTTTTTTTTCCTTTTTTTTCCCTTTTTTTTCCCCAGTGTTGTCATGTTAGCATCACACACAGTGGTGCTAACACCTACATTAATCACGGTATCAAGTTCTGTCTGGAATCAGTCTATAGGGACTGTACACATACGCAAATGATCCATTTAGCATAAAGACTCCTGTCTCTGTTCTATCCTTAATCCCATCCCCTTCTTCCCATTTCTTCTGTTTTTCATTTTAAACATAGAGTCGTCAGACATACATAAATTAAGACCGTTTACAGAAGTGGTGGTAGATAAATGACTAACCCTCTGAGGCAGTTTTGCAGGTCGACCTCTCCCCGTCCCTTTCAGCAGTCAGACATCAGCCAGAGGCACTCTCCCCACCCTGCTGCCTCTCTAGATTAGGGCCGTACCTTGTGCTGGGCAAAACACTGAACACTGCTCCCCCAGCACAAATTTGAAGCAGAAAACAGCAGCTGCCAGCTTCAGATACGGAGCCACACACGCAGGCGGGTGTTTGTTTTGTGCTGAGAAAAACTTCAGGTCTGCTTGTGCTTAAAGAACCTGCTGTCGTCTTCCCCTTAGCACGATGCGCTTCTTGCCTCGCAAGCCGGGCAGTGCGGGCAGGCTGAGCAGCGCAGCCCTGCTGCCAGAGCTCCTGCGGCTGGGGCAGTGCTGGGCAGTGACAGCCAGCTGCCGCTTGGTGGCAGAGGCTGGATGCCATCATCACACTGCTGCTTCCCAACAATGCGTCGTGCACGCTTATTCTCAGCTCAAGGTGACTCTCCGGATAATTTCTTGCCGCCGCATTAATTACTATCCATATTTATAGACAAATTAAAGATTCAAACAAACATTTATTCAATTAATCACTTCGAGTTGTAGTAGAATAAACCGTATTAGCTCGGGGGTTCGTGATAATTTAACACATCCATTTTCTGCCTCCTCTGCGGCAGCACGTCTCACGAGTCAGAGCATCAAACACCAGCAGCTATCTTTGCAAAAGAAGGAGCGCAAGGAGTTCTGAACCATCAGACTTTTGCTGCAAGTCACAATGAGCAGCAAATGGATTTCCTGCAGTTATGAAATTAAGCTTGTTCCACACCCTCTTCCAAAACCATCGTGCCTCATCTTTAAGCCTTCAGCAGATAATTCAATTACTATTTTACCGAGAGCAACTGTAAGCACGGTGTGTGTTCCTAACTGTGACTCCTTTCACAACGTGAATAAACAATGTTCTCCAACCAGACGTTGCTGTCTGCTTCATGAGACCTAGCCTATCATTCCACTTCTGAGGAAGCTGCATTATTTTACTATACATACGCTGAAAAAGTTTTTGATCCTACAGCCACAACCTTCTTTCCCCTGAGAGGAGCAACCCCATGACTTCAGTGGCTTTGCCCAACACAGGAGGAAGGGAGCCAAGGGACATACCTGACTTTACGTGACATTTTCCTTCCTGCGTCTGTTTTCCCCTTTTTGAAACCATCACAGCACTGTGAACCCATCAATGCACGCAGCAATAACTGTCCACCTGATCTACAAGTGAAAGCGAACAGACAACCACATTTGCAGGACTTTACAGAAGGACCAAGCTGGACTCGGAGCTGAGTTTATGCCTAACTTCGGCCACAGGACTTTCTGCTCCCTACACGTTTGGGACCCCGGCCTTTACTCCTCTCTACCCAAGTCTCCAACTCCACAGTAATTCCAATGGCAGTCAGAGAAAGTTACACACACGGCTCCAGAACATCCCTGCTGACATGCCGCAAGCCAGAACGCTTCCAACTGGACGGTATTTAGCAGAGCAGGATTAGGAAGAAGGCTCTTTAAGGCCAAGTCACTTTTGTCAACTGTTTTTTTTTCTGACAGGAATCTTTGTACAGATTGTACGAGTTGAAGTTCAGGACAGAGTTTATAAACCACAGGCATTTAACCTCTGAAATAAATAACTCAGCCTCCTGAATAATGATAATTTCACCTAACCATAGCTGTTACTGGTTGTTTAGTTCACACAAACAAACTCTAATCTAGAAACACTGACATAATTAAAGATCATCTCAGTATAAACCATTTCATGAAACTTTAATTAAACTCCATCTAGCTGACTTACCAGGTTAGCCAAGCTGGCTCTGTGTATACCAGCTGCACTTCATCAAATAGGAGTGCTCTATTTACAAAGTATGCATTAATCCAAATATTCGGGGCCTCTTCTGACACACTAAATGGTCGCTGAGAAAGGGAGCATGAAAACAGCACCGTGTTTTGATACTGGTAACTTTCAGGCTCTAGAATAATTATTGCTGCTACCAGAGATGTGTTAGCTTTCCATGAAGAAATAAATGTGAGTTAAAACTGAGAGCAGACTAACTGTACGTGTAAGAGAGAAACCAACTATTCTGCGTAATTCACAAATTCGCAACAGGAGTAGTTACTGCAGGGATCAAGCACGCTACCTGCCAAACTTCCACTAATTCAAAACTATGTCACCTGGAATATTATTTTACATCCGTTACATTAGTATCTTCCAAATCTAAGTCACAGCTGTCAAAATGGAGAAATCTCCATTTGCCTCTTCTTTCAGCGTAGGTGGGGAGTTGGCATAACTGGTGTCCTGTGTTATACCCAGCCCTACTTATATTTGAGTTTTCCAACCCAAACGTCAACACCTCTCCCCAGAAACACCTATCTCCCAGCCAACCAAAGAGCTTTTGCAGTCTCTGCTACACCCCTCATAAAAGCCCTTCTAACACAGCACACCTTCACTCTGCCCCGAGGATCCCAGTCTGGCGGCGCAGTTTGGGCTATTTCCCTTACTCAAACCTCGTGGATTCTTCTGCCTTTCACGTACTTAAGCACTGATGTTTTACTAATGCCTCTTTTGATTTGCATTTCTCCCATGTTTTTGCTAGACCAGCCTCATGCAGCACGCTACGCAGCTTTACAAAAAGCACGTAAATCTCCTCAGAATGTCTCAACAGCACAACAGACCATATGTGGCCCTGGAACACAGGCCGTGCACATCGTACTGCTACCTGCTGAGCACAGCCGCCAGCACTCAGAGCGCTACAGAAAGGGCAGTACTGTAACGGTGACAAGGACAGTGAGCACTGCTTGTACAGCGTCTAAACGAGCGATACAGGCTGGCATTTGGAGACTGACAGTTCAGGTATTTTGTGTTTTAACCAAATTTCTCTCACCATTCAGACAATAATACGTCTGAAGTAATCAGTTATTCCTGAGGAAGCAGTCTACGATTTCAAGCCCTCGTGCAGAAAGCACACCTGGGTGCCTCTGAAGACCAGCACAATGAGAAGCCTTCTGCAAAGAAAACTTGAGCAGATCGAACTGTACTTGCTTAGAAATCATTCTACCTTTACAGGATTTGAACTATACTTAGCCTGCTGATGCCCTGTTAGAACGGAGACAGGAGCAGAGTACTGAGAACAGAACAGCTTTCGGGGAGGGCATCACTCACAAAGCAAAGAAACAGGTCACAACGGGCAAAATGCTGGTACCGGTTCCTTCCAAGTTTTAGACTACTGCGGAATTGTATTTATTTGTAGGATCTTCGATTATATTTATAAATACATATTTATAATACATATATTAAAAAACAGCCCAAGTTATGTACTTCTACTCTTTCCCTTTAAATTTTCCACAGGACGTTGGTTTTTTTAGCTGCCAATTCTGTGACCTTGCTGGAAGTCACCAAGCCAGAGATCAATTAGTGAGTACAGAATAGAGAAGCAGCATTGACTGCATTCTGCCTGTCCCCTGGGAAGAGCAGCTATGCTTCAGGGTAAAAGCAGCACAAACCTGGAAGATTGTTATCCAGTGGGAGTGCTGCTACTCGGGCTGGTTACTAACCGCAAGATGCAAAATGGAGGACGGAGAGGATACAGGAAAATCTCTTTGCTTTGTCTTCCCACTGACAATTTTCCAGTATTTAAGAACGGTTTACTTTCACAGACAGTGAATCCTTGTTACACGAAATATCTACAGGAAATCCACCATGCTGGTTTCAAGCTATGAGTGTTTGTTAGTGCCCCATAGGGATTATCCTTTAAAAGTATTTTCTGCTTTTCACACATCTCACTAAATCACCTAGCAAACTGGTGAGAAGTTAGCCTGTAAAGATTAATTGTGAATATGCAAAAAGAAATTAAAATAAACCTTTACTGAATCTCAGAAAAGTTTTCCTGGGTTTTATTAGCAAAGGAAGAGTAACATTATCAGTAACATTTAAGCACGATCAAAATTGCTCCGAAGATTCAACGGCGGACTGTCCTTTAGCTGTATTCCCAGTATTACACGAACTCCAGCTCTTCAGTATTTAAATCAGTGCAGAAATATTTCACATAGAACTTAGCCTGCGATAAGCCACTTGCCGTGTTACCACGTTAGAGCAGTCTGTAGGCTTGCCTTAATTTGCAGGCAGCTATCATGCGATTTGTGTGATCCACTGTGCTGTGCAGTCCCTCAGAAGGAACCTGAGAGATCAATAGCCCTTAAATAAGTAATCAGAAGAGCTAAAATCATTTAGGTTATCAAATAGCAAGTGCGATGAATAAAAAGTCATAGCTCCATGAACGTCTGTGTACAATAGGAGTTTTACATTCATTTGTTGAGCTAAATGATAGGATGCTGCACACCGAAGCGTAAGAGGCAGAACTGCCAAACAGCATCCAGAATAGGAAAAAAACAGGATAACAAAACGTTCCTACGTCAGAGCTACTTGGTATGTTAATTGGAAAAAAGAAAAAAAAAAAGAAACAAGATATAAGAAAAGCCTTCCTCCTCCCCCTCTCATGCAAGACAATCTGAAACTGAGGACTTATCTTCTAATCACAGAATGGGTTGGCTTGGAAGGGACCTTTAAAACCATCTGGTTCCACCTCCCGCTAGCCCAGGCTGCCCCCAGCCCTGTCCAGCCTGGCTGTGAGCACTGCTGGGGATGGGGACGGGGCACCCCCAGTTCCTCGGGGCAAATCTGAGCCATGGAGCAGAGAACACGCAGCGTGAGGCACTTCTACACTCACAGATGTGCTGCATTAACAACGAGAAAATGAATGTAAAATAAACTCTAGTGAAAATACAGCAGCAGAGCTGTTTGGATGCCTCAGGTTTAATCTATTTTATGGCACCTACCCTACTCCAGCACATTGCCCTTCCCATATCTGGTTGGAAGACTCTAAATTACAGCTGAGTCTGCTGAGACTAATGACTTAACCTGCCCACTTCAGGCTTGCGTTTGGGCAGGTAAACCCTGGGAGCTTCTTTCCTGCTGTGTGATCGTCATGAGGGTATCTGCCCTACCAAACACTTCGGGCTGCCCCAAGGATCATCTTTACAGACTGGGCTCAACTTTCCCTTAACGGGGAAATCTGATATACTTCAAAATCGATGGTCAGCATTTCAACCTACATAACTCATATGACAGACACACAAATCTTTCTGCTGCTCCAGCAGCACACACAACTCGTTCGCTAGTGAAGGCTCGCTGGAAGCTCCAGCTACTGCGTATTCTACACCTAGATAACATCTCTGCATATCCATCAAGGTTTACCAAATTCTGAGGTACACACCCCATGTCTGGAAGGTGACCCACATATTGCAGATCTCTCTCCCTTTATCACTTCATATGACAACACCAGGTAGTTAAGCAGCAGCACTGCAGGTAAATATTCTCAAATATCGACAGGCTGCTTCTAGTTTATACAACACAAGGAACACACCACAATATCATGAAAAAGATAAAGCATTACATGGTATGTCTTATCCTGTGATTCTGGCCAGAGGGAGATACACACATACATACATACGTGCATACGTATCAATACTCATTTGTCAGATCTAGGTGTTGGTGCACAGGACCACATCTGTTTGCTCCAGGAGTTCCACTACTCAATGACGAATAAACATCAGAAACTGCCCTGTCCCCACGCTGAGCTCCTGGATCTGGATAGCACTACATTCAGGAAATACTCACACCAGCCTCAACAAGGCCAGGATTTTATGCCAAGGGTACAGCCTGTGAACATTTTCCAAACGCTATTGAATTCTTGTTGCAGTCTCACAAATTTTTTAATGGTGTTGTAAAACTACTGCATTATAACCACAGTCCTCATTACAGTGAGACTTTTAGACCAGATTTCTGAGCATGGTTCAAAGCTTTTTATTTTTGTCTGACTACTCTTATTCCTAAGAATTCTCCACTTTCTGATGATGAAAATGAATCTTGGTAAAAGCTTTTTTTCTTCTGCTTTGTTTTTTGTTATGACTGTATTGCCAGCTGCACTCACACAAACTCTGACTCCAGCTCTAGGCTTCGGGGTCGTTGATGGACACTCAGCTATTGCTTTCATCAAAAAACACAGACGGCTATAGACAAAAACAGATACGGGGAGAGGAAAACATGCAGTCACTAAACAAAGGAGAAAAAAAAAACAGCACTGGAAACAAAAACCTTTTGTACCAGAAACAGATTGAAAACGGAAAGAAAATTAGCATTTAAGAAAGAACAAGCCTATTGAGTGTTGACGTTACATACAACACCCGCGGAGATGGAAGCTGGGTTTATTTTTGATAGCAATACAAACATTAAAGATAAGCCACAAGCATAGAAAAATACGGGCGCAGTAGAAAGGCTCATGTGATGATAGATATTTTGCTTTTATTCTTGACCTGGAAAGCTCTTGTGTGACAGGGTTCCTTTACAGGGGAGGCACAGTCCTGCCCGGTTACTCTGCCTTGGTGATAAAAAGGCCACCCAAGTTGCTGCTGCTTTGGGATGATGGCAGGTTTTCTGTCCTAAACTTCAAAGATAAAGGAAAACAAAACCAAAACCAATGCAATATACCAAACTGAGGACCTGCACTGAACTCCTGTCTTCCTTCCTCTCGTCCAGTCACCTTCTTCCCTGAAGGTCATTACCCTGACAACTGCATAACCATTTCTCTAGAAAGACACAAATTTTCCTCCAAACGTACATGAAAATATTTATCTGTGCACACAGTCGGGGAAAGCTTTTCCTTTCACGACAGAAGACAAGTGTTAGCAGTCAGATCATATATTAACACCCCACTTCCCAAGGGAGAGATGTCAAGGATCAGGAGACTTCAGATGATCACGTAGGGCCTCACCTTTATCAGAAAGTTTAATTAAATGCTCATTGAAGGCTGGCAATAGTGCTTGTTTCCAGCACTTCCTATTACATAAGACATGCTCTGCTGCTCGGATCAACGCTCCCGTGTGGCGTGGCACTGTGCTCTGCAAGGGGCACAGGAGACACCGCTTGGAGGACACTTGTGAGCTTGGCCACTCCTCCCGTGGTCTGCCCTTTGTTTTCCCCTCAAGGTTCACAGCTGTTGTACGAGTGATGTCAAACGCCAGGAACTACTGCTGCTTCTCCCTGCCTCTCAGTAGGGGCTGACATCGTACCGTCAGCCAGAACTTGCTAAGTTCTACCAACTTGCAGGAACACTTTGAGACAAGAATTAAAATTCACTTTTTTTTTTGACCACATAGGCAAGTGACAAGCAATATTGCAACAGTCCTTCCAACTCTTTCCCCTCTCGGGGGACGCTACCAGTATTTCAAAAAAAGTATTAAGTTAACTACGTAGTTTTAATTTCTCAGGAAGCACTCCTGGAATACGTGCCCCAACAAAATAACCTCAGTAGAAAACATGTCTGCATAGGCACACTCTGTTTTAAGCCAGCTGTTTACTGCTCTGCGTTCTGTCATGAGCACTGGTGGAAGGCTGGAGTTACACGTTCAGCAGCTGCCAGGCAGTGGTGAGGACACAAGGGACTGAAGGCAGCACAGCCCACAGAACCTTCCAGATGTCGGGATGCCCAAGACCACGCTGTGTCCTAAGAGCATCTATAAAAACGAGATGAAAGCACTTTTGGTTCCAAACGGTTCAGGAAGCTGCTGATACGCGGGTTCACTGCAGACAGCTTCACCTGGGCTGGTTCTAGCCACACAAAGGAGTGAGGGGTGCAGTGATGGCGCCAGAGCAAAGGGACTGACATGCCGAGTGCTGGTAGGGCTGCCAGAAATTCACTTTCTAATAGGAGGAGGAACACTACACCACAACACCCTGCAGAGCTAAGACATCAAACAAAGACGTGGAGTCAGAAGATTAACAGGTAGTGTAGCACAGACTGGAATATGCACTTTTTTTTTAACCTAGACCTTTGTTGTTTTTAATAATTGATACAAAATAGCAAATGACTCACTAATTGCACTTCTAAATTGTAACCCAACCTGGAATCAATCACACATGGCATAGCTTCTGTTCTTATTTGAAGCTAAATCCACCTCAGTGTACGCAGTAGTCTCTAATAATTGCATTAGTCATAACCTGAAAGTGTTTCCCACTTACTTGGTTCCAGTTCTGCTTGCTTTTCAGGCTGATCCTCATCCCTATCGCTAAAAAGATCTCTGAAACGTTACCCCACAGAGCCTGCTCTGGGACCTGAAGAGCACTGTGGCACATTTCACTGTATGATTTCTCCCCTCAGTGTCTAATTTTCCTCCAGTACAATTTTATCTCCTTTGTTTCCAGTCCAAAGTCAAACAACTATCATTGAGGATTGCACAAGATACTAGCTAGTATCTGTCAAACTCAGTAATGAGTTAGGTACCCAAGAACTGCCAGATTCACGCATACCGTCATTTGTTTTGCAGCACAAATTTTAGACTTTTAAGTACCCTCTACCCCAAAAGTCATCTGTGTGATTCTCTCCCTTCCTCTGAGATGTTGATTTTTCCCTTCCCGCACTCCAGACCACTCCCACAAACTGACTATGCAGGTACTGAGCTTTTGCTTTTAATGCAGATTTGCAGACATATGATTTTAATATCTGCACAGTTGCCCTACAAAGATAGAGACTTTTTTATATATGTTTACCTTTCATGAATACAGCTTTAATCCACTCTCCATCTACTTTATGCTGCTTATATTATAACCCTTTAACCTTCACCTTCTGCTCTTTTTTTTTCCTGTAGAAGCCAGATGACATCATGACTTTCCACTTTGTTTCCCGTACCCTTTGGCATTCTACTTCCCTTCGTTACTTTTCTCCTTACAACCAAATACACAAGATGTAACAATCGCTCTAGACGTTGTTTTACATTATATGGAATTGTTTCTGACTTCGTTCTTATCATTAGAGATGAGTTGCTTTGTCAAACTTCAAGATTTTCTTCAAAGTACTTTGCATTTGCAAGTTATCATCTTAACTAATCACCCTTCTAAATCCAAGTCTCCTGTGTGGAAAGTATTCAAACACTGCCAAACTTCAAAGCATGCAAACGGTCACATTAGATGTCATTACTCCCACTGAAATTAAAGTTAAGCACATGAAATTATTTGGTTTTATAGATTAAAAAGACGTAAAGTCAAACAAGTTCATTTTCAAATTCTCTGTTTTGTTGTGTTTTGTTGTTGTTGTTGTTGTTATTTTTTAGTTCTTAAAACCTCAAGAAACTAATTTCACAGATAAAGACATTTTTTTCATGACGATTTCTAAAATATATGCCTCCAACAGTTATTTTTTTCCAATTCAAAGTCTGTCCTCAGCTACTTTTGCACAAATCCCATTAACTTTGGTACATATGTCTAAAGGCAGAATTCGAAACCTGTAAAGAACTGGGTCACTGGACAATGGCAAGTCTCAAACAGAGATTTCTTTTCTGTGTTCTAACAAGAGAATGCCTCTTCCCTCAGGCACTATGTGAACATGCCCATTTGTCTGTAAACAATACCAGGCACTTGAAAATTGATAGGTTACATTTCATCCTTGCTCACGTAGGATTTTTCTCTTTACTATAGCTAATAGCCATTTAGTCCTCAGTGTAGCATTTGTAGCTGATGCTAGATCATCCAAGTACACCGTCCCATGGGGCTGCCTCAGAGGATCTCAGCACCTGGTTCATTCCAAGCTTAAAATCAGTAACTATCAATAGCTTCTTGCAAAGAGTTCCTCTATTTTTCTGTCTTTTGTTTGGTTGGTTTCGGTCCCCATGAGCACTGTTGGTCATATATACCAACCCCTTCCTTTCCTCTATTTTTTATTTAATACTATATTTTATTTAATATTAATATTTAGTACTATTTTCTTTTTATTTAATACTAAATTTCTTTCTCGGATGTACAGAATGCAACATAGCCACATACGAGATCTGCAAGCTGTAAAATCAGTCTTGGCAAGGATATTTTTACAAGCTAATTCTGTATTAAATGTCTCGGTGAAATAAATAGAAAAGTTCAGTCACTCTGTGTGCTCTGCATTAACGCCTCAGATCTGTATGTTGTTCCACATAACTGGTTATATTCCATTATACACTTGTCACAGTACAAAATCTACACAGCTCTTCAAATCAGACAACTAAGTTCCCATTGAGCACAAAGCTTGAAATTCTAACCCAGACTACGTGACTCGGGCGTGTTAGCTCTGGCAAAGTGCTTCACCTAATTTTTTGTCTCTGTGTCTCTACAGCCTTTGTGATTCCCTCAGTTTTTTCAGGGGATGCTGGGAAAATTCAAGAATACCAGACGATGTTCTAGCATCCCCTTGACACCACAGCCTTGCAAAGAAGCCTACAAACTATCAGTAGTTCTGTTTGAAGGAGCTAGGCCTCCCACTACATGTAAAGTTACTCATGCACGTGTGTTTTCTACTTCCACTGCAAGTTGCTCTTTGGAATGAACGTTACTGCTTATCTTCAGCAGTGCAGAATTCCTAAAACTACCGCCTTTTACCAAAGTTCCCTCACAGGCTGCTTTAGCACAGCGTGTTGCACGTTGATTAGTTTGGCATGGCACTCCCCAGTCAATTGCCTTTCATCCTTGCAGCCTATGCAAAATTGGTTTTGAAAAGTGTGAGAAATTATATTACATAGTACGATCGCCATGAACTAATACGTTCAAAGCTGAGCCTGAAAGGCACTTAAACTAGAAAACCTTGCAGACATGTTGAAGCACTCACGCAAACAGCTCTGGAAACATTCGTCTGTTACACTGATCCTGGAGCACCAAGTCTTGAGAGGAAAAAATAATATTTTTGCACAAATTATGGGTTAAATATCCTCATTTGAGGCATTCAAATGTAATGACTTTGGCCATTTGAACGTTGAAGCAGAAGCACCGAGGTTCTTTGAAACACATACCAACAAACGAGCAAAACTCCCAGACCCAACCTTCCCTCCTCATACCTAAAGGTTTCGGCCTGCTAGCGCTGCTCTGAAGCGTCTGAAGCACATTACTTGAACTCTCTGACTTTGTATCAGTGCCTGTGGCAGATGGAGCTCTAGAACCGTCAGATGTCTGGGGCTGGGAAGAATTATCACAGGGCAGCTGAAATCTAACTTGAACCATGAGCATGTGCCTTTGTCTTGATTTCTAGAAGAGAAAGATGTGGATTACTGAACGCTGTATTGTTTGTGGTGCCCAACCTGCCTAGGCTCACCCACAAAATCTTGATTTTAACGGCCTCTGACACCCCCTGAGGGATCCGTGTGGTGACCAAGCCCCACGGTGACCGTGCTGCTCAGCCCAGCCTAGGCCGCTCCCTCCTGCCGCGCTTCGCACCAGGGTTTACAACCAAGAAGGCGCCGGGGCCTCACCTCACACCTCATCCCCGGGCCGGGCCCTGTCAGAGCCGAGCGGCCGGGCGGGGACAGGACGGGCAGGGCCCCTGAGCAGCCCTCACAGGGGCGCCCCCCGCTCTGAGGGGCCGGGGCTCGCCGCGCACACCTGCGGCCGCCTCAGCCAGGCCCCGCCGCGCCGCTTGCGTACCCTGCGCCCGGCACGCCGGCACCTACGCCGTCGGCTACGCCATTTGCGCAACGGGAAGCCTCTCAGGTGCAGCGCCCGCCTCGGCGGCGTTACGGAAAATCCGTAAGGAACACTGACCTCTTTGAGGGGCTTTACGCAAGCGGCGTGCCGAGGTGCGGGCTCGGCCGCTCCCGCCTCGCACGGCCGCGAGAGCTCCCTGAGGGGCCGGGAGCGCTCCCCGCGGGCAGCGGCCGGGGCTAAGGCGGGGTGCGCGAGGCGCAGCGGCCGCAGGTAGGGAGCCGGCAGGGCTGCGGCCGAGCACCTTTACGTCAGCCCCGCGGGAGGGGAGGGAAGGAGGAGGCGGCCCGGCGGGGCTCCGCTACGCACTCTGCGCGGCGGCCCGGCATCCCTCTACGCCGGCGGCGTAAGGCTCCCTCTCAGGTGCAGGCAGGGGGCGGGCTCACGTTGCCCGGCAGCCGCAGCCTATGGGGGCGCGGGGCGCTGTCACGTGCCCGAGCCCCGCTCGCCGCTGCGGAGCCGGAGGAGCCGGACGGGGCCGGGCCGGGCCGGGGGCTGCGGCGGGGCCGGCGGCCGGCGGGGTGAGGGGGGGGCGGGGAGCGGGGAGGGGGGCGGACGGGGGGGAGGGGGTGCTGATGGCGGAGGGGGGGCTCCCTGCCACCCTG